>CM042845.1:706462-921729 GCA_023653725.1 Bungarus multicinctus
CTGTGGGGCACCCTCGCTATGCACAAACCCCCTCCGTTCTGGCCAGGCAGGAGGGTTTCCCCCCCCCCCCCCCCCAAAGCTCCTACAGATGCCCTGTATAAGGTGCCGGGTTAGCCCCGCCCTCCCACCTGGACTCACCTTGTCTCCCAGGTAGGCATCCGGCAGCTGCCAGTAATACGACTCCTGGCTCAGCTCCCCAAATTGGTCGTAGGAGAGCTGAGGGCCCTCGGGGGACATCTCCACCGCGAAGCCGGTCAGGAGGCGGACGCTGCGCTGGCGGTTGACCAGCGCAAAGCCCTGGAAGTCTCCGGGAAGGAAGGAGGTGCTGACCTGCAATGGGGGGGGAGGCAGAATTGGCTTGAGGAAAAGCCCTCTGACCACCCCCCCACCAGCTCCCCACCCCACCCCCCCACCCAGGAGAGAAGCCGCGACCCCTTACCACGTCCCGGTAGTAGGATGAGCTGGTACATTGCTGGGTCACCCCCATGCAGAAACAGGGCAGGCAGCCCAGGGGATTCTCCGCGCTCAGGTGGAAGTGGTGAGGGCGGCATCTGTCACAGAAGATGCCCTCTGCGTGGCCCTGGAAGGAGGCAAAGGGGCTGTTGGGCAGCAGGAAGACACACAGACACACACACACAGCTCTGGGCGGAGAGGCAGGGGCCAAGGGAAGGCCAGCTGGAGCATGGCTGGAGAGCTGGTATTGGGAGGAGGTCAAGGGAGCTGGGGGAGAGGGAGAGCAGGCTAGCCCTCCTGTGCCCTCCCCACCCTGCCTACCTTACACTGGCATTGCCCACTGGCATCGCACCGGTTGCCGATGCTGCCGTGTGGATTGCAATGGCATCGGGAGGTGGAATCTGGAGGGAGGCGGAGAGAAAAGGGGATGAGGGGCTGGCGCGCCCTCGGATGGCTCTGTCCAGCCTCCCCCTCCCTCGCCCCCTTTTCACCCCCTTCTGTGCCATCCTTAAAGTCTTCTTTCTTTCTTTCTTTCTTTCTTTCTTTCTTTCTTTCTTTCTTTCTTTCTTTCTTTCTTTCTTTCTTTCTTTCTTTCTTTCTCTTTCTTTCTTCCTTTCTTTCTTTCTCTTTCTTTCTTTGTTTCTTCCTTTCTCCTTCTTTCTTTTTCTTTCCTTTCTTTCTTTTCTTCCTTCCTTTCTTTTTTTCTCTCCCCTTCCCTCCCTTCCTCTTTCTCTCCTTCCCTCTCTCCCTCCCTCCTTTATTTCTTTTCAGTCTTTCTTCCTCTTTATTTTCTTTCTTTCTTTCTTTTTTTCTTTTTCTTTCTTTTTCTTTCTTTTTCTTTTTCTTTCTTTCTTTCTTTCTTTCTTTCTTTCTTTCCTTTCTTTCTTTCTCTTTCTTCCTTTCTCCTTCTTTTTTCTTTTTCTTTCCTTTCTTTCTTTTCTTCCTTCCTTTCTTTCTCTCCCCTTCCCTCCTTTCCTCCTTCTCTCCTTCCCTCTCTCCCTCCCTCCTTTATTTCTTTTCAGTCTTTCTTCCTCTTTATTTTCTCTTTCTTTCTTTCTTTCTTTCTTTCTTTCTTTCTTTCTTTCTTTCTTTCTTTCTTTCTTTCTTTCTTTCTTTCTTTCTTTCTTTCTTTCTCTTTCTTTCTCCCATTCTTTCTTTTCTTTTTCTCTTTCTTTCTCTTCCTTCCTTTTTCTTTTTCTCCCTTTCTTCCCTTTTTTCTTTTTTTCTTTCTTTCCTTTCTTCTTTTTCTTTCTTTTCTCTTTCTGTCATTCTTTCTTTTTCTCCCTCCCCCTCCTTCTCTCTTTTTTCTCTTTCTTTCTTTTTTCTTTCTTTCTTTCTCTCTTCTCTTTCTCTCCCTCCCTCCCTCCCTCTCTCTCTTTCTTTCTTTCCCATGCAAGTTCTGATTTCATCCTGCCAGGAACAGCTTCCCCCATCCCTGCATGGCCAACCCTCCATCACCCACCTGTCCTCCTTCCTCCGAACTCACCTGTGCAGGGCTGACCCAGGCTAGGATTCCCAACATAGCCAGGAGCGCACCTGGGATGAGAAAGAAGCGGAAACTGGAGCCAGCCAACGGGCAGCCCCCTGTCAGGACCTCCCCGATGCCAGCAGAGGTCCCAGCTGAGCCCAGGCCCCGAGCTCTCTCGGCCTGCCTACCTTTCACACTGGCGCCCGATGTAACCCGAGGCACAGGAATCGCAGGTGGGCTGTCCGTCGGCGTCCACAAAACAGGTCCCGGTTTCTCTGCAGGGGGTTGCGAAGGAAGAGAAAGGGTCAAAGGGTCCCTGGTGGCAAGGAGCGGGCTGCCGACGGTCACAGCTTCCACTTACTGGATGGCTGAGGATGGTCCGTGGCAGGGGCACGGCTGGCAGTCCCTGGGCGTCCCGTGCTGGGCATCCCCATAGAATCCAGGCTGGCAACGTTCACAGTGGAGCCCTTCCGTGTGGTGCTGGCAGCCCTAGAAGCAAAAGGAAGCCAGGGGTCAACCACGAGGATCAGGCAGGCGCCTCCTCAGCCCTGAGAACGACCTGGGCACAGCTGCCCGTCTGGGGAAGGCTGAGCAATCCAGGACCCTCTTTGTGCTGGCAAGAGGGGCACCATCTCCTCCTGCTCCCAGCTGGCGGCCTGCCCACCTGGCACTCTCCTGTCTCCACGTCGCACTCGGTGGCGTGCCTGTTGCAGCTGCATGGCTCGCAGGTGCCCAGATAGAGGCCGCTAGAGCTGCGTGTGTACCCAACATCACAGTCCTGCAACAGAGGGAAGAGGGCAACTCAATCACAGCAGAGGGGAAGGCGATCTGCTGGCCGCTGGGCTGCCCCACGTCCTGGGTGCTTCCTCCACGCGGCTCCGAGAGCCCTCCGCCAGTGTTCTGACCAAAGCTTCCTGAGACCGTAATTAAGCACACACTTAAGTTAAAACAAGTCTTGTTTTATTGCAATGCTGGGAATTATGTGCATTCCCAGCCTGTGATGAGTCCCAAACAGTCCCTTGAGATGAGCACCCACCTTTCTCTCCTTTGAATGGCTGCCAACAACTAAAGTGCCAAATGAACTCTAAAAAAACAACCGAAGTACAAAGTCCACACAGAGCTTCAAGATTTAATCTGAACAGAGCGAACGACTTTGCTTCCTGCAAAGGTTTCTTTACCTTTGCACTTCCTTTATACCTTATGGGAGGGCAATCATTTCCAAGCCTTACTCCTGAGTTGACCCTTTTGTCTCAGCTGCTCTTGCCTTCTGGCAGCTCTGTACATACGCACACTGGGAACAGGTTCCCTTTGTTCCTCTGCCTCGCTGCTGCGAGACTCTGGAGGCTCTAGAGTCAGCACCCCACTCCCAGATGGCCCCATGTCTGCATCGGACTCAGGACCCTTGTCCGAGTCCTCCTCAGACTCTTGGGCTGGTCTCCACTGGTCTGTCCTTCCCCACTGTCTGATTCCGCTGCTGTCTGCACAGGCTGTCTGCAATCCACAACAGCCAGGCTCAGAGAGCAATGCCGGCTCCCTACCAGCTGCTCACCTGGCAGGACGGCCCTCGGTAGCCGGGCGGGCAAGTGCAGTCCTCAACCTCTGGGGCTGGGCTCAGGCCCGTGGTGTGTGGCACTGCCACGTCCATGTGGATGTCAGAGATCCTGTCAGGGGAAACCAAGTTAAGACCATGGGCTCCTGCCTGGAGAAAGGCAGGAATGGCCGATGAGCCATCCAGAACCCACCCACCCACAAGCCCCTTGGCTCCCTCCTGTCTGGCACAGTTCAGGGCCTCCTTCGCTCCCCTCCTACCTGGTCTCGGAAGGCCGCTCGGTGTAGGAGGCCCGGATCATGAAAACATCAATGTCAGCCAGCGCCATCAGGAGGTGCTGCCGGGTGGCGTTCTGCCCATCAGCACGGTGCCAGGCTTGCTAAAAGAGGAGGTGGTTGTGTGTGTGTGGAGGTGGGTATGGGGTGTGCAGCGTGACTGCTATTATGAGACAACCCAAGAGCAAAACACAGCACACAGAAGCGTAGACACTTAACAGTGGTTTATCTATAAGATATGTACAGATATATACCAGGTAGGCAATACCTGACAAGCAGTCTATCTTCTTAACTCTGCACGGAGAACTCTGCAATGGATACAGGGCACAAGGAGAGAGAAACACGCCCTCTAATGGCTGCCTTTATATTGACACCTCTTAAAGAGGTAAAACTTCTATAGATCCATTCTTCGTCTTAAAAGGGCAATATTCACGCTATGCTGATTCATCCTTATTGCATCAGTCTCACATTGCATCAGCCTTCCAGCAACTGGTCAGCTCTTAAATATCAATATCTTAACAGTGTGTGTGTGTGTGTGCGTGTGTAAACACTGCCTTTTGTCCACCAGACCTTCCCTCAAGGTGGGGAAATGCGAACCACCAAACACACAACACACACACATACACAGAGGCCCCTCTTCTGCATGGTGGCTGCGGCTGAATTGCCTCTGTGGCTGGGCAGGTGAAGCAAAGGCCCAGGTAGAGTCTACTTCCTGCCAAGCTGGGTTCTTACCTCCCGGAATGGCACCACAAAGCTGGTTGGCTCACCGGGCAGAGGGGTGCTTGCAGCCACGTGCTCCAAGAAAATGCCGTTTCCTTGGATCAGAACGTCGGCCCGGCCGCGCAACAGAGGGGAGCCAGGGAAGGCATCATGGCTGATGGTGTAGCGCAACTCTCCGCCGTAGGAGGTCACCTGGGGACGAAGCAGCAGAGATCGGCCTCAGCGCTGGGTCCCCACAAATGCTTCCACCAGGAGACTGAGATCTAATATTGGGGGAGCCTCAGGATTGAAATCTATGCACGTAGTCCTCGAGTTACGAGCGCAACAGAGCCCCCAAATGTAGGTTGCCAAATGAAACATTCGTCACGTGAGTTTTGCCGCCGCATTTCACGGCCCTTTCTTGCCAGCGTCGTTAAGCGGATCGCTGCAGCTGTGAGTCACGTGGTTTGCTCAGCGAATCTGGAGGATTCCCCCCGGGGGACTCTGCTGGTCAGAAGGTCACAAAAAAGGGGGAGGGGGGAGTCATGTGACCTCAGGGACACTGCGGCCGGCGTAAATATGAGCCGGTTGCCAAGCGACTGAATTTTGAGCATGAAAAGGTCGTAAAAGTGAACATGGTCACTTTTGGTCCTAAAAGTGGTCGTAAAAGTGAACATCGGTCCTAAGTCACTTTTTTTTTTCCAGCGCCGTTGTGAATTCGAACGGTCACTAAACAAACCGTTGTAAGTCGATGACTGCCTGTGTTTCGTTTTTATTGTGAAATGTATTTGCTGCCCATCTTGTAACCAACAACTCTTGAGTATTTGTAGAAGCCGCTTAAGAACCTCTAGTTTCAGGGGTAGGTTTCATCCCGCTGCCAACGAAAGTGCGCAGAGTCACGGCTCTGGTCTTCCCAGTTGCAATGCATGGCTGGGAAAGTTGGACCAGAAGGAAGGCTGAGCGCCAAAGTATGGAGGCCCTTGAACTCTGGGGCTGAAGAAGACTCCAGCGAGTCCCTTGGACTGCAAGGCCATCCAACCGGTCGGTCCTAGAGGAGATCAACCCTGAGTGCTCTTTGGAAGGCCAGATCCTGAAGAGGAAACTCAAAGACTTCGGCCACCTCCTGAGAAGGAAGGACTCCTTGGAGAAGAGCCAAATGCTGGGAACAATGGAGGGCAGAAGAAGGAGAAGGAGGAGGAGGAGGAGGAGAAGAAGAAGAAGAAGAAGTAGAAGAAGAGGAGGAGGAGGACCGCAGAGAAGGAGGGGGCTGGATGGAGTCCCTGAAGCAGTCGCCGTGGACTCCAGAAGATGGTGGAGGACAGGAAGGCCTGGAGGAACGTGGTCCATGGGGGTCGCGATGGGTCGGACACGGCTTTGCAACTAACAACAACTTTCAGGGGGGCAGCTTGGAGGGTCAGTCAGTACAGGAAGTTCCCACCCTCCATCTGAACACCCACTCGTGTCCCTCCCTTCTCATCCCCTCACAGCACCTTGTCTCCCCTGAAGCGCTCGGGCAGCACCCAGTAGTAGACGTCCCGTGGCAGAATGTGGAAGGAAGAGAAGGTGAGCTCCGAGCCCCCCGTGAAGCGGATCCCCTCGCTGACCGCCTGGGTGTTGGCTGAGTTGGCGAGGCTGAACTGCCCCCTCTGGGCATCTTCGTGAGTCAGCTGCACCTAGAGCCAGGAACGAAAGGGGGGCAAATCAATTGCAGGAAGGGCCTTGCAGGGAACGTCCGAGTTGCGCCTTCCTGGGGTTGCCCGTTCCCCAAACACTCCCCCCTCCTCGAAGGAGTCGGCCCCCAGGGTTGTACCTGATCTCTGTTCCAGGAGGAGCTGGCGCACTGGCGTGAGACCCCCATGCAGAAGCAGCGGAGGCAGCCCTCGGGGTTCCCGTGGCTCAAGTGGAAGCTGCCCGTGGCACACTCATTGCACAATGGCCCCTGGACATTGGGCTGGTGAGAGAAAGAGATTGAGAGAGAAAGATTGTGAGAGACAAAGATTGAGAGAGAGATTGAGAAAGAGACAGAGGAGAGGATTGAGAGAGAGAGAGGTTGAGAAAGATTGAGAGAGAGAGAGAGATTGAGAAAGATTGAGAAAGAGAGGAGAGAGAAAGACAGAGGAGAGGTTGAGAGAGGGAGATTGAGAAAGATTGAGAAAGAGAGGAGAGAGAAAGACAGAGGAGAGGTTGAGAGAGGGAGATTGAGAAAGATTGAGAGAGGAAAAATTGAGAGAGAAGGATTGAGAGAGAGACAGGCAGAGATTGAGAGAGAAAAGATTGAGAGGAGAGAGAGAATGAGAGAGAGAGAGAGAGAGGAGAGATTGAGAGAGAGGGAGATTGAGAAAGACAGAGATTGAGAAATAGAGAAGGAGAGAGAAAGAGATAGAGGAGAGGTTGAGAAAGGGAGATTGAGAAGATTGAAAGAAAGAGATTGAGAAAGATTGAGAGATAGAGAGACAGACAGAGATTGAGAGAGAAAGATTGAGAGAAAGAGAGACAGACAGAGATTGAGAGAGAAAGATTGAGAGGAGAGAGAGAATGAGAGAGAGAGACAGAGAGAGAGAGACAGAGGAGAGGTTGAGAGAGAGGAAGATTGAGAAAGATTGAAAGAGAGATGGAGAAAGATTGAGAGACAGACAGAGATTGAGAGAAGGATTGAGAGGAGAGAGAGAAAGAGAGAGAGAATTCACAGATTGCCAAAACAGTGGCCGGCTCTGTAAACGGCCTCCACCCTAAACCCTGGCTGCCATGCAGGGATGGCTGAGGTCACCCAGACGCCTTAAGCCGAGCAGCCCGCTTATTGGCTTCCGGTCAGCCTTTCCACACTCCAGGGATCCCCCCTGGATTCCTCCCGCTCCCAGGAGGAGGGGTTTCTGCCAAGCAGATCCTGGGATTTGCCTCCTGCTTTCTAATATGTTAATCTCACGCCTTCGGGAAACGGGGCAGGCTTTGGGGCAAAGATTTGCTCGGCACAAGTCTTTCCTGAAGCGTGGACTGGTGTGTGCTTGCTTGCACGGACACACACACATGCACATACACACATACGCGGAGTGTGCTTCCTAATTTGGAATTTCAGCATCCAAGGTCCGAATCGGAAGCCTCCCTTTTCATTTGGCTGAGCCCCAGACGGCTTCACTGTCCCAGTGGTACCAACCTCTCGGGGAAGAGCTGGGTTTTGAAATGGACGTGTGTGTGTGTGCTTGCAAACTGCCCCTTTTCCTAAGGCGATGCTCCAGCCACCCACGAGTGCCACCAGCTTACCTTGCACCGGCAACCCCCATCCAAGGTCTTCCTGCCCCCTCGCTCGTCGCAGACGACTTCTTTCCATAGAGAGAGAGAGAGAGAAAGAGAGAGAGAGAAGTGGATGGAGGAGAGCGCCTCCCACAGGCCCAGCCTAGTTGACACTACCCATCTCTGGGATGTGAGGCTGGCTGTGGACGATGGGCAGGGCAAGGAGCCGGCCTCTAGGAGAGGGGCATCAACTCGTAAATCGTTCCTAGGCCTGTTTCCAAGTTGCCATAAGAAGGAAGGGGGAGGGTGGGGGAAGGCCTGAGGGAGCAGTGCCAGAAGCACATTCAATGCTTATCTTGCTGAGATTGTAGCCTAGGCTACCGGATCTTCTGCCCACTAAAATCCTTCATTGGACAATGTGATTGATGACACCCAGCCAGTGAACGTGTTTCGTTGGAGAATCTGATTTGTGACACAACCAGAGGGTTGTGTGTGTGTGTGGGGGGGGAAACAGGGTCATAGGTGATAGCAAATTATGTGTCTCAGAGTAAGGGGTTTGCTCCGAGATGGGGCAAGCAAGAACAGCCGGAATAAAAACAGAAATTTCATCCCGGCAGGAAAAAAGGCTTTCTCGACATCCTGCCCCGCCGAGGGTGGTCAGTCCTGCTGGGCTTCCAGGGACTTTGAAATAGCCCTCTGGGATCCCAAGGAGGTTACCTGGAATCTGGGGGCCTCCAATCGGCACGCACTTCCCGCCTGGCTGGATGGGGTTGCCTTCATAGCCAGGAGCGCACCTGGGAAGGGCAGGGAAGGACACGGCCAGTGAGAAAGGAAAGCCCTCCCTCCCTCGGATATGTCCCCTGGCCATGACCTCACCCCCCTTCCCCACGCAGGTGAGCGCAACGGGGCTGCTTCTGGGGCGGGGCAGGTGGAGGAAGAGGCGCTGTGCCTTTTTACCTTTCGCAGCGGCGTCCTGTGTAGCCCGGGAAGCAGGCATCGCAGGTGGCCTGTCTGTCCGTATCCAAGAAGCAGGAGTTGGAAAACCTGCCAGAGGGAAAGAACACCCTCAGACTGGCTCCCCGGCTGCCCAGGGAGCTCTCTCTCTCTCTCTCTGCCTCCAGCGGGCCCCACTGGTGCAGTTCACTCAAAGGCCGGCCAGTGTGCTCCCACAGGGTTGGCCTCCTTGGGGTGCCGCCAGCTGGGCGATGCCGGCTGTGTGTGTCTCTGTGTGTGTGTGTGTATAGTAGCTGGATACCTGTGCTCTGCTACAAAACTGTGGTGATCCGGCTTAGTTTTTGGGGAGGAAAATAAGGGGGGGAAAAATTCTGCCTCTGCCTACCAGCATCCATTGGCATTCACCTGGATAGCGTCCTGTCACTGTGCGAGAGAGTTGAGGGCGGTTTGGAAACTGAAAGAGTATTTGCAGTGTGAGCAAGAAGGAGACAGCAAGGAGCCTGGGTGGGGCTTAGCTCAACTGTTTTTTATTAAAGCTGCTTGGTGCTCTGAAACTGAAACTCCTCTCCTCTGCTTGTGTTTTGCATTTGGAAGAGATTTCTTTTCAGGTGAGGAACAGTTTAAAATGAGAGTAGGGTAAATACAATAGTTATAGGACAAAATACAATAATTTGATACATAAATATATAAAACAGAATAAAATGACATGAAATTATATTTCTTTGTCACCCTTGCAATCTACCCCAATCAGGTCCACCTATGCCAATCTCAGTCGGACCATTTTAGTCAGAAATTGTGCTGTATTAAGTCGTTTTCAGATTCTGGCCACGCCTCAAGTATGTTGTTTTAATATGGGCCTCCCGCTGAGCCAAACATTTAATATTTTAATAATAGCAATAGCATTTAAACTCAATATACCGCTTCACAGTGCTTTATAATAAGCAGAGTCAGCCTCTTGCCCCCAACAATTTTGGGTCCTCATTTGACCCACCTTGCCCCTGGTGAGATTCGAATTGCCAAATTGCAGGCAGCCGGCAGTCAGCACCAGTAGCCTGCAATACTGCATTCTGACCACTGCGCCACCGTGGCGTAGTGCAGCAATCTGTGCAGAGATGTATGCTGAAACTGCCCCAAGCATTCCTCCCAAGGACAACCCTGCTCTCCCTCACCTGCGCAGAGCTTCGGTGTATGGACACGGGCAAGGCCGACAGGCCGACGGGGTGGCCTGGGTGGCATCGCCAAAGAAACCCAGCTTGCATTTGTCGCAACGTGGCCCTTCCGTGTTGTGCTGACAGTTCTGTAGGAAGAGAGAGGAGGAAGGGCAGGAAAGGGCCGTTAGAGGCCAGATTCTGCTCTGGTCCAAGAGTCGTTGCCTTTTGGATCTGGGACCTGCTTCACACACTGGGGATTCCATATAGATGCATTTGAAGAGTTTGCAGGCGAGGAGAAAGCGGAAGGGTGCTGGGGGCAGGGGAAATGGCAGAAGAGTGCAAATCTTCATTTTTTTGGGGGGGGCCCTGTGCACCAAACAATGCAACACCACTACTTAGCAATAGCCCTTAGACTTATATACCACTTCACAGAGCTTTTAAAGCCCTCTCTAACCGGTTGACAGAGTCCCCAACAATCTGGGTCCTCATTTTTACCGACCTCGGAAGGAGGGAAGCCTGCCTCGATCTGGAGCTCGTGAGAATCGTACTGATGGCAGTCGGCAGAATTAGCCTGCAATACCGCGTTTTAACCACTGCGCCACTGTGGCACTTGTGGGACAGATTTTGCTGCTTGAAAAGTTTCTCAGCTATTCTCCTGGATGCATTCTCAAACTTTCTCCAGTTGGCACCCTAAATCTAAAAGCGTTGTCTCTTGGGGCACCCCCAAACTTCAGGGCCTGCCCTGCCCCTCCCCAACTCCCGCCGTCCAGCTGCTCACCAGGCAGTAGCCAGAGAAGGGGTCGCAGGAGGTGGAGTGACCATGGCAGCTGCAGCCGGAACAGATGCCCAGGTAGGATCCACCGGGCACTCTCTTGAAGTGAGGCTCACACTGTTCGCAGGACAGACCAGAATAGCCCACGGGGCACCTGCGGAAGGAAGGATGAGTAGAGCTGATAGTAGCAGCAGCTACAACGACTAGCTGCCTCTGCCAGCAGAGACAGCTAGCAAGGCGGGTGAAGGGTTAGTGCAAAGCATGCCCATGTTTTGGCTATTTCAGAACGGCTCTGGGTGGAAGCATGATTGCCCAGAGAGGCCTAGGTGGGGTTTTCAGGGCACAGCCAAGCCCGATAGGTCTACGAAGGGTAAGTGTTTTTCTCCAGCACTGGAATGCAGACAACCAGGCCTGGACAAAGAGAGAACAATAATATTTGTGGGAATCCTACACGAGTCTCCCTCCGTGCAGGGAGTCAAATATTAAGATAATAAAGGTAAAGGTTCCCCTTGCACCTATGTGCTAGTCATTTCTGTCTCATCTCCGTTACAAAGCAGAAGAAGAGCCAGCGCTGTCCGAAGATGTCTCCGTGGTCCTGTGGCCGGCATGACTAAACGCCTTCGAAGGCGCGCGGAATGCTTTTCCCTTCCCACCAAAGTGGGACTCTATTTTTCTACTTGCATTTTTTTTTACGCGTTTTCGAACTGCTCGGTTGGCAGAAGCTGGGACGAGTAACATGAGCTCACTCCGTTACGTGGTGCTAGGGATTCGAACCGCCAAACTGCCGACCTTCCTTTCTGATTGAGAAGCTCAGCGTCTTAGCCGCTGAGCCACCGCGGCAAATATTATTTTAGTGCAGAAAATTCTGCTGCCTGATCAGAGTGGAAGCTGTGCGTTGTGGGAAGAGGGAATGCAGCGAAAGTGAGAGGAGTCCTAGAGTGGCCCTGTTTTTCCAGCCCTTGGAGGCTCCCATCTCTATGATGGGGGTGGGGGACAACACACACATTCCGTTAACCTTCTCTTCCCCGTTCAGACCCTCTGACCCACAACAAACCTGGGAATAAGCTAAAGGTGTTGTCTGACTCCAGAGCAGGCTTAATTATGGGGAATGTGTGATCCAGGAGTTATTCTTCCCCCAAACGGATTTTGGTCCTAGAGATTCCCCAGAAGTAGCACCCCCCCCCAGGTTGGTACCTGCATTCCTCCACGTGATGCGCCACACCCAGGCCGGTGACTTCCGTGGTGGTGGTGTCCATAACGATGTTGCTCAGTCCCACCGTGGCCATCCGGTTATCGTACATCGTCTGGATCATGACAGCCTCCAAGTTCTGCAGGGCATGCAGCAGCTCCTCTCGGCTGACGGACTCCCCGGATTCCTTCTGCCAGTTCGCCTGTTGGCGTAAAACGCAATCAGAGAGTGCCAGTCTCAACCAGAAGCAGACATATGTGTGAATTTGCCCTCCCGTGGCCCGCAGCTTGGCTTATTTCTCTGAGCCACACATGGGAGCCCACATGGCCCGCTGGTCAGGGCAGTTTCCGCTTCTAAGCAAGATCTACTTCAGAACTTGGGTTATTACAAGGATGAAAAGGGGCAGCTTTATGGACAGCATCCTGAATCCCTGGAAGTACTAAAATATTGGGAGTGTTATGTCCCATTTGGCAGGGGGTGGGGTCTTTATGTGGTCCATCTCGGAAGACCCTCCCAGCAACGTTCTCCTCCTCCTCTTCTATCTCCCTATTGTGGCCCGCCAGCAGCCAGCGGACTCGGACAGTGAGGAGTGTGGGGAGGAGCATGGGCCAGTCCTGGAGTTTGGGGAAGAGGCAGAGATGGGGCCAGAACTGCCCGACAGTTATTAGCTGCCTTTGGAATCAGAGATCAGTGAGGCAGAAGAACAGTTGGAGCCTGTTCCCAGTGTGCGCATGCACAGAGCTGCCAGAAGAAAGGAACAGCTAAGGAACAAGGGTTGACTTGGGAGTAAAGCCACAGGTGGACTGTGAATGGCCCTTCCCATAGGGAATAAAAGAGGAGCGAAAGGGGAGGGCTGTTTGCAGGAGACAATTAGTTCGTAATTAGTGTGAAGATTTGTTCTTGACTTCTTGCCAAATAATTGCTCCGACAATGTGGCGTTTGGAAGCTATCGGACTGGCAGCTCTCCAAGCTTAATAAAGGTCTGTAGTTGTGAAATCTCTTGAAAGACTGTTGGCTGGGACTTTGCTGGAAAGGAATTCCCTTGAACCTAAATAAAAGGGGTTTTATCGGGACGAGGAGTCGGCTTCACGATCTTGGGAAGCCTGGGTCAGAATACCCCCTCATCCCTGGCTCCCCTGGCACTCACCTCCGTGAAATCGACCTGGCGCTTGTTGGCCACAAAGGGTTCAGGATGAGCCGGCAGCCTATAAAGCAGCTTTTGCCCGTTGCCCACAAGGATGACATCTGGTTTCCGGACAGGCTCTGACTGTCCTCGGCTCAGGTGGTAACGCACCGTGTACTGGAGGGAGCCGCCGTAGGAATCCACCTGCAGGGAAAGTGGGGCACGCTGGTTGCTAGAGGGTAAGTGGGCATTCAAAGGTGCCCAGGGTCAGGTGATGGGTGGGCGTCCGGGAAGCATGCCATCCTGCTGCTCTTGCCTTGTTCCCCAAGAACTGCTTGGGCAGCGTCCAGAAGGAGTCGTGCGTCAGGAAGCGCCGAGA
Organism: Bungarus multicinctus; assembly: GCA_023653725.1. Lineage (NCBI taxonomy): Eukaryota > Metazoa > Chordata > Lepidosauria > Squamata > Elapidae > Bungarus > Bungarus multicinctus. The sequence continues at coordinate 719,703 of CM042845.1, forward strand.
GAGATCGACCAGCTGGAACTCCTGCGCGCTGCGGTCGATGTGCATTTGCGTCGAGGCGAGGGGCGGCGTGCCGGGCTGATCGAGCGTGGTCACATTCACCCCTGGGAACAAAGGGGGATGCAACAAGGCAAGGAGGTCAGGAGGGGGGCTAGGGAGGACTCCCCCACCCCCCCTGTCCTGTCCTTGGGCGGAGGAGCTTGCCCCACTGGCTCACCTTTGAAATTGTTGTCTTCGTCGAATCGGAGGTGGATTTGTTGACGGTAGCGGCCGGTGCTGCGGCACGATTTGGCGACTCCAAAGCAGAAACAGGGCAAGCACTGACCAGTGCTTTCAACATGGAAGTGCCTTTCGGGGCAGGGTCCTAGATTGTGAAGGGATGGGAGCACCGGTGGGCTGCTGGGGGTGGGGGGGGGGGGGGAGTGTCGCAGGGGTTCAGGAGAGCCGCTAGCTAAGATTCTGTGCAGTTTGGAGAATCCCCAAATCCTATTCCTGGTTGGCCCCGCCCACCCTGCCTTGCCCATCCCCACGTGGTCCATTTTGCATGCAGGTAATGCAGGGCGCGCGTGGAGGTTCAAGGAGGGCAAACAATGGGCCTTCTGGAAGTTTGGGAAGGCCGGAAATGGGTCTGTTTCCGGCTTCCAGAGAGCCTTCGGAGCCCGGGAGACCGTTTTGGCCCTCCTGGAGGATCAAGGAAAGCCTCAGGAGCCCAGAGGGCATACAAACATCCCCTCACCATGGGTTCAGGATGCCTACTAGGCCACGCCCACCCAGCAACCAGGCCGAGAACCCGTGGCTAAAGTTTTTGAAGCCCACCCCTGGATGGGAGGCTCAGAGGGAGAAGCTGAGGAGACCTCTCCACCCTGAGCAAACCCCGGCGGGAACCCCAGCTCTGCTCCTCCTCCTGCAGCTCACCTTGGCTGGGCGTGAGGCTCAACACGCCATCTGGGATGCCGAAAACCATTCCCCGGGCATTGATGGCCTCGCAGGTGTAAGCCCCTTGGTCGGCCTCCTTGACATCTTGGATGACCAGCGTCCCCCGGCCGTTCTCGCTGGTGAAACTCACCCTGTCGGCACAGGAGGATCTGAGCACCCTGAAGTGTTGAGGGAGGGAAGGGGAGCAGTTGGGGGCTCGACGGGGCCTGGCCTACCTGCGGCTGATGGGGATATGGCCCCAGTTGAGCCTCCAGGAGATGAGGGGGATCGGCACGCCCACGGCCACACAGGTGAAGCGAATGGTGTCCCCTGGGGCGGCCTGGATGAACTCCTCCGGGGGAGTGATGACCTGTGGGGGGACTGAGGCGGAAGGGACAGGAGGGGAGAGGTGGCAAGGAAGGGCAGTCAGGCAAGGCTGGCTGGATTATTTTAAAAAGAGGGGAATACAGAGAGGGTTGCCTAACAATACTTTAAGGCAGGAGGTCTTCAAACTTGACAGCTTTAAGACATGTGGACTCCCAGAATCCCTCCTCCAGTCAAGTTAGCTCGGGAATTCTGGGACTTGAAGTCCACAAGTCTTACAGCTGCCAAGTTTGAAGACCCTTGGATTAGGGTCTTGGTAGATAGGGAGGGAGGGAGGGAGGAAGGGAGGGAGAGAGAAATAGGTAGATAGATAGATAGATAGATAGAGAGAGAGAGAGAGAGAGAGAGAGAGAGAGAGAGAGAGAGAGAGAGAGAGAGAGAGAGAGAGATACTGTAGATCAGGGGTCTTCAAACTTGGCAGCTTTAAGACTTGTGGACTTCAACTCCCAGAATCCCTCCTCCAGTCATGTTAGCTCAGGAATTCTGGGACTTGAAGTCCACAAGTCTTACAGCCGCCAAGTTTGAAGACCCTTGGATTAGGGTCTTGGAAGGGAGGGAGGGAGAGAGAGAGAGAAATAGGGAGATAGATAGATAGGTAGGTAGGTAGGTAGGTAGATTAGATAGATGGATGGATGGATGGATGGATGGATGGATGGATGGATGGGTAGGTGGGTAGGTAGGTAGGTAGATTAGATAGATAGATAGATAGATAGATAGATAGATAGATAGATAGATAGATAGATAGATAGATAGATAGATAGATAGATAGATAGATAGATAGATAGATAGATAGATAGATAGATAGATAGATAGATAGATAGATAGATAGATAGATAGATAGATAGATAGATAGATAGATAGATAGATAGATACTGTAGCTCAGGGGTCTTCAAACTTGGCAGCTTTAAGACTTGTGGACTTCAACCCCCAGAATCCCTCCTCCAGTCATGTTAGCTCGGGAATTCTGGGACTTGAAGTCCACAAGTCTTACAGCTGCCAAGTTTGAAGACCGTTGCTTTAAGGGTTAGGTAAAGTCTCCACTTCCAGAGGCAGCTCCTTTGGGAGAAGAGGTTGCTCTTTTGGGGCTTCCTGGGGGGGGGGGGGGAGGAACCCAAAGAAGTCAATCCCCCTTGCACTCCCTTCAAGTCTTCATCACCACCACCCGCATCCCCGACTGGCCCTTCGCCAGCACCGTCGCACTCACCGCAGCCGATCTCGTCCGAGCGGTCCTGGCAGTCGGCCTCTTCGTCGCACTGGTAGCTGGCCGGGATGCAGCTATGGCTGGAGAGGCAGACAAACTGGTCGGGGCCACAGGTGTCTCCGGGGCCCTTGGTGGCTGCAGGGAGGGAAGAAGAGGATGGATCAACACTTTCTGTATCAGGAGTCTTTACCGGCTGCCCCGCGAGGCCTTCATTCGAAGCCAAATCTTTCCCAAACCAAAACCCGATTCTGTGATTTCCTTGCTTGGAGCATTCGCCTCGCTCTGGCCCTACGTCAAACCCGGCCCCGGTGAACTCAAGATTTGCAGAAGGGGGGGGGGTTCTCCACCCACTCCCCCTCCCCCCCCCCCGAGCTCTCGATCCTCACGGCAGTCCAGCTCGTCAGAGCCGTCGGCGCAGTCATTGTCCCCGTCGCAGCGCCAGAGCGTGAGGGCGCAGTGCCCGTTCCGGCATCGGAACTCATTGGGTTCGCAGGGCGAGGGAGTGCCTTGGAGGGGGGCGACAAAAGGAGAGTTACCGTTGCGGTTCTCTCTCTCTCCCGCACCTACACGCGTAGCACACCCCGCGTCTCCCGGGACTCACCGCAATGCAATTCATCGCTGCCATCCGTGCAGTCCCTCTCGCCGTCGCACAGGAAGTCCCGGCGGATGCATTGCCCGTTGGAGCACACGGCCTCTTCTTTCTGGCAAGGGCGCAATCCGGGGAACAGTGGAGGCCTAGGAGACCCCCACCGGAGGAAGTTTGGTGACTGGTGCCCGGCGGGTGGTGATGGGCGAGGGGGTGGCAGGGAGCCGGGCAGTGCTGGGCCACGGGGAGGAGGTGAACACCTGAGGCTCCTCGAGTTCTACTGGAACAGAGAAGACGAGCGATGGGTCAAGAGGAGATCGCAGGCCGACCGTGTCTCTCGCTTGTCCCCAGGTGCAGAAGGAAGTCCAAAGTAGACAGAACAGAAGGCATGGTGAGGCTCAATTCACACGGCCACTCAGCTTCACAAACTGCAACAGTCCATTGATGCCACACCCAGAACCCAAACCCGGCTCCCTCTGTGTTGATTTATTTATTTTATTTATTTATTAGTCTTTTATTCCGCCCCCTCTCCCCGATGGGACTCGGGGCGGTGTACAGCCAGATAAAATGCAATGAAAAATACAATATTTAAAAACAGTTAAAAAGATGGCTGATAGATAAAAGCAATCAAGGTGAAAAGTTATAAAATTAAAAACAGTTTAAAACCAATTTAAAACCCTGCACGGAACTCTAAGCCAGACGGAATAAGTGGGTTTTCAAAGCATGCCGGAAGGTCAAAAGGTCCTTGTTGATTGAAAGCAGCCGTATCCGAAGACAAACCTCACCCGTCTCCATCATAGGAGAGGCTTAGTAGGGGCCGAATCACAGGGGATTCGCAGGAAGACAGAAGGAGGTTGTCCCACCCACCCATACCCACACTCACCGCAGCCATCCTCGTCAGAAGCATCTCCGCAGTCGGGGCGCCCGTTGCAGCGCAAGACTCGGGGAATGCATTCACCGCTGTCGCAGGCAAACTCTTGCTGGCCGCACTCGGGGGGCTCGGGCTCGTCTGCAGGGCGGAGAGAAGCACAGCTGAGAAACACACCCTCGCGGCCAAGGGGGCCAGGAGTCCAAAGCTGACCCACCGCTTCAAATGCTCACCGCAGTCCAGCTCGTCCGACATGTCGCGGCAATCCGGCCGCCGGTCGCAGAAGAATTCGCGGGTGATGCACTCCCCGCTTAGGCAAGAGAACTCGTCCGCCGTGCAGGGCCGGATCTCTGGGGAGACTGGAGGAGAGGTTGGGGTTTAGGAGGTGGCTGTGACCTGGCCGGGAGAGACAGGGAGACGGAAAGACCCAGAGGCCGGAATGTCTTTCCTGCTTCCTTGGGAAGCCCGCTGCCTTCGAAGCACAGCCTTTCCTCCCTCACTGAACTAAAACGCAGTTATGTGGGCAGGACTTTGGGAGGCGATCCTGACACCCCCAACAATCAGGTTTTGGGTTCCAGCTTATCATGGGGCATCCTCACCCTGCCACGACCCTTGGAATGCAAACATTTTGAAACTCTGCTGCCAGAGTAGGAGGAGAAGTGCACCCTCCGAATGAGAGCCCATGTGCCACTCCCGCTACCTTGTGATTGCACCCAGGCCCTCCAGCTAACACCACCAGCCTCCCACCAGGCTGCCAACCCCTTGCCTTGCTCCTCAGGGGCAGCACACGCGAACCTCACAGCACAGCACACAGTCTAGAAGCAATAAGCAAGCTCAGCAAGGTGTACTTTTCAGGTAAAGGTCCTCGCTTCCCATTTGGCTCAGCAACACACAACGATGATGCAGCAGCAGGAGAAGGAACTGGGGCAGTGGTGTGTTGAGGGAGGGGTGGGGAAGACAGGCAGGGCCTACTGGACTCCTGGGGTGTGGTAGAGCTACATAGCTGTGCAACACTGCCGCCCGTCAGTGCTTGGAAGCTTCCCCCAGAGGAGCTGGGAATGGCAAGCTGTCACATCAAAGGCCAAGATCTACGTGCTACACACTCACATCCACAAGGAGCACAAGGAGAGGGGTGCAAGGAGGCCTGTAAATGCCCTGGGCAGGGAGGAAGGGAGAGAGGGAAGGCTGGGTATGCAGGAGGACGCGGGTGGGTGGACTCCCAGTTCCAGACAGAATCTGGGCCGAGAAGGACAAAAGACCAGCCTTCTCCTCCTCTTCCTCCTCCTCCTCCTTCTCCTCTTCCTCCCCCTCCCCCTCCTCCATCTTTGGGGCCGATTGCCCTGCAGCTGCTGAAACCGGAGCCCCCTCCGGAGACAAATGTCTTCCCTGCTAAGACTCGCTTCCGGCCAAGATGCCAGGGAGGCCGAGGGTGTGCGGAGAGAAAAGGGGAACGGCTGTCTCCGGGCAGCCACAGCAGCCGGATCGGTGGGCTGCATACAGGCCCCCTTGCACCTCTCTGGCCCTTCCAGACTCACCTGGCGGTGCCTCGAAGATGGGGGGAGGCGGGGTTTGGGCTGGAAGCAAACTCAGAATTAGCGGCATGGAGTGGGGGGGGGAGGACGGGACACTCCCTCCCAATCTCCCACCCGTCACAGACCTGCCTGCTTTCACCCCACCCATCCACCCCCGGTTAAGAGTCGGGGGGCAGCTTCACCTGCTCCCAGGCGTCGGAACTGGAATCCCCTCCGGGAGGTGCGGTAGGAGGCGATGGACCCGCTGGCGACCACAGAGAAAAGCACCTCGCGGATCTGCTCATCGTCGGTGTTCCCCTCGGAGCCCACGTCCAGCTCCACAAAGCTGTAGCCATCGATCTCCCTGCGGGTAAAGTTTCCACAAAGTACTCCCACCTCTGCTGCTTTGGCAAGCATGGGATTTCCACCTGGGATTTCTGTAGAGGGTGCAGGTTCGAACTCTGCCCACAAAGCAGCCCGGATACTCACTTGATAAAAACCACGCTGACCGACTGCTCCCCGGGGATCTTGAGGTATTCTGATTCCAGCTTAAGAGAGGGGGGAGGGGAAAAAAAGCCGCAGTTCAGAGACTTTGGGGACAACGCTGTAACCCAGGGGTCTCCGACCTTGGCCATTTTAAGACTTGTGGATTTCAACTCCCAGAATTCCTCAGCCAGCAAAGTTGGCTAAGGAACTCTGGGAGTTGAAGTCCACAAGTCTTAAACTTGCCAAGGTTGGAAACCCCTGCTCTAACCCCATCCCTGGTCAGGTTCTGGACTGCGGTTCGGTCTTAGGATCTCTACTTGGGCTGAGGAAGAAGAGGAGGAGGAAGACGGGATCTCTCCCAGCGATCCATGGGGATTTCACGGACAGGGCCTCTAGCTCTGAGTAATTTTGAATCTGACGTGTTTTCTGAACTCTGCTGGATCTCGGAATTGGCTGCGGGGAATCTGAGCCGGGCCCCTCTCTCAGCCTGGCTTACCTCACAAGGTTGCTATGAGGGATAATAGGCAGGAGGGAGGGAGGAAGAGCCAGGCCTGCTGCCTTCTGCTTGCCGGGGGATAGAGGGGACCAGGGGCGACTTTGATTGAGGAACTCAGGGCAGCTGCTCCAGAGAGGGAGGTGAGGACAGGTGAAAGGGAGGCTCACCGTATCCACGACCGCTTCGGACACCTCCTGGAAGGACTCTGAGTTGACATCTTCCAGGCGGGGGCTGTACTCGATGGAATGGGTGAAGTTCACCAGGGCCCGGAAGTAGACTGAGGAGAAAAGGGGACAGTGAGGAAGGCCTGGCCGCCCTCCACAGGGTTTTCATGCACACACACACACCCTCCTCACTTTGCAAGGAAGGGATGAAACCGTGCCGAGCAAGCCCCCGTCGCGCAACCCTCTTTGCTAACTTCCTGCCTGCGTGTCCGGAGGAGGCCCTGCCCTGAAGCCCATGATGGTGCCGAGCAGATATTTGGGCGGGATTAAGGGGGCCTGGTTGCTCCCCGAGAGGGAAAAGTCTGGAAGACACCCAGCATCGCTGGGGCGCCTGTCCCGCAGACCCTCTCCTCCTCCTCCTGAGGCAGCTGCGGGGGCCCGCGAGCCAGGCACGGAAGAGGCTGAGGTCTTCCACCCCCGGTTTTCACAAGGGCAGGCGATTCCAGGCCCAGCTGGACAGCCCGTTGGGCCAAGGCTGGACTCAGCTGCAGGGATGGAGTGGGAGAAGGCCCAGAGGCCGGCTGGCGGCCTTGCCTTGCCCCGGGAGAGCAAACACAGCCTCCGGGCTTCCCATGAACAAAGAATCTGGGGGTCGTCGCTGGTCAGGCCCCGATCTCACCCCCTTTCCAGAGAGAGAGGAGAGAGGCCAGCCATGGTGGGACAGGCCTGGGGGAGAGTGCTGAAGGACAACCTGGCTGTCCTTCGTGCCCAGGTCCTGGACAGGAAGGAGGGCATTGTGGAGACACGGGGGCTGGCCTCCCTCAGCCTGGACAGCCGCCGTTCCCGGTTCACATTCCTGGTTCACGCGGGGTGAAAAATACCACAGAGAGAGAGAGAGAGAGAGACCAGGCGAATCTTTGCCCCCCCCCCCTCCCACCCGCACATTCTTGGATTCCAGGGTGCCCACCCTTCTCCGTAGCACAAGGGGGGTGTGGGGGCTGTTGTTCATCCCTCACTCATAATGGTCCCATTCAGAGTTCGGCTGCCTACGGTGCCCCCGTGACTTGGCGCAGCCGCTCTTCGAGGGCCCCACCCGCCTGCGGAGTCACCCTGAAGGAATGTTGCCTTGCCCCTACATTTGAAGGCATAGGGAGGGGGGTTTGAAGGAATGGAGAGGGGGGGGGCTTTGCAGCCTCTGTCCATACAGAATGGGCCACCCTGAGCACTGCCTCTTGCCTGCCACACACCTCTGCAACCAGCAACTCAGCTTTCGGAAGGAGGAAACGTTTCCTGGGGCCGCCTGCAGAGTGCCATGGCCCTGATGCTCCGAAAAGCTAGGAAACTTCTTTGGGGCTCAGGAGAGAAAGAGCTGAAAACTCAGCTGCTTCCCACAAGCTCTTTGGGGAGGAGAGGGCTGCGGCGCTCCTTCTCCCCCAGGGTGTGTTTGGTTAGCCCATCTGGATGGCCAGATGTGAAAGGAGGCGGGGGGGAGAGAGGGAGAGAGAGAGAGATGAAGTCTCAGCCACCAACCCAGGCCACTGGCAAGTTGCAAAAGAGCCACAAGTTGCAAAAGAGCCGCCTGAGTCAGAGCTCCCAACCGAAGGGGGGTAGAAGAGGGCACAGCCCCCTGATCCAGAGGTGGGGAGGGGAAGACAGCAAGGCTGGCTTGCTGCGCGCGGGCCGTGGCCCTCCCTCCCTCCCCACCCCGGTCCTTCTGCAGGGGGGGCCCAAAGCAAGTGCTGGAGCTTTGCCTCCTTTTAAGGCAAAGGTGGGGAGATCGGTTTGCAGCTGCGAAGAAAGAGAATAATGTGGAAAGGGCTCCGGGCTGAGTCAGCTTCCCCTGGACATGTTCAGAGGCCCTGAGCCTTGGAGGGAAGCTGGGGGTGTGCGTGTGCGTGCGTGTGCATGTATGTGGAAGAGAGCAGAGAACACCAGGGGTTTGGGGAGCAGGTCGAGTTTCGCCTGATAGGGGGACTTTCAAGCTCACAGCCCCAGAAATGTCACTTGGGGGCCGGCCCAGCTGGGCAGAGTTTTTCCCTGCACCCCTTGCAGGGAACAGCCTCAATGGTCAGTAGCCAAACCTGTACAGGCTCCATTCCCAGGAGACACCCCCCCCCCTCACTCCACCCCATCAGGCTGGCTGATCAAATCCGAACCGAGTTCATGATCCCATGCAAAGCCGATCCAAGCCGAAAACGTGTTTCTGACCACCACCCCCTGGGCCAACTGCCAAGGAGCTCTGGAGGCAGGGTGGGAGGAAGCAGGGGTGGGATTCTACCAGTTCACACCTATTCGCTAGAACCAGTTGTTAACATTCTAAGTAGTTCGGAGAACCGGTTGGTGATTGAGGATAAGGCCTCCAGATTCAGAAATGGTGCAACTGGTACACAATCCAAGTTGTGGAAAGGGCCTCCTAGCCACTATTGCCACCTGTTCTTCAAGAAAGAGTTGTAAGTCCAGAAGGACCTATTGATTGAATAGCAGAGTCACCTTATCTGACAATGATCAATTCCTGGGTCCTGGTGACCCCAAGCCCCAAAGACACTCAGTCTTGGCCAAGTTGACCCAAAGTCTGGTTCCCCATTCATACTTTCAGGCACTAAGACAGCATATTAACAGCATTATTGCTAGATATATAGCTGATATCATTAGTATAGTGTGGTTTTTTTACTCCACTGATGATCTCATCCAGGGGTGGGATTCTACCAGTTCTCACCTATTTGCTAGAACCAGTTGTTAACATTCTAAGCAATTCAGAGAACCGGTTGTTAGAAGAAATTACGGGCCTAATCCTGTAAGGGAGGCAGGAAGGAAACATTCTGGTGTTGCTTACAGACACTGCCTCTCCGTTAACCCTGATTACATTCTTGGCAGGACTAGACTTCCTGTCTCAGGAACCTCTCTGGAGTTTTTTCCCCTCCTTTGCTGGTACTTTGCTTGTGTGGAGTGACCGTTCAAAGTGACAATGGCACTGAAAAAAGTGACTTATGACCGTTTTTCACACTTACGACTGTTGCAGCATCCCCACAGTCACGAGAGGCCAGGCGAGGAGATGCGTGCCTCGATGTGAGTGATATTGAGTTGGCCATGCCCAGCCAATAACATGACCACCAAGCCATGTCCATCCAGTGACATGACCACCAAGCCACGGCCACCAACTAAGCCACACCCACAGAACCAGTTGTTAAAAAACTTGAATTCCATTCCTGGGAGGAAGAGATGGATCGGGGTCAGCCCTGGACTTTCCTGGGTGCTCGGTCAATGGAGATGGGGGATTGAAGGGGGTGTGTGCCCCATCTCTCCCGGCAAGGCCTGTGGCCCGTCCCGTGCCGGGCCCCTGTTCTGGAACGGATTCCCTCAACCTTCTTGGCCCAGGATATGCTATTAAGCCCGAGAGAACTATCCACTTACTAAGCGGAGACTCATCGTCCGGCTCGGGGGCAGCCATGTTGGCAGGCGCAGGGGGCCTCGCAGGAGAAGGAAGAGGAGAAGGAGGAGGAAGAAGAAGAGGAGGTGGGAGGTCTGCAGAGAAGAGAAAGAAGGGGAAGGGCGAAAGGAAGAAACACTTGGAAACGTCCAGCTGAAAGTGCGAAGGCCAGAAGCAGAGGTCACAAAAGGCGGATTCGGCCCGGTTGCAAGCCCCACTCGCGGGAAACCCCGCTCTTTCTTCTCCCCGGCGGCCCTGACTAGCCACCCCATGGCAGAACCTCTCCTGGAAGGCTTCTCACGGAGGTCCACCATGCTCAAGAAAGCCCAGAGCAGAAGGCTTTCGTCCTCCTTCCCTCCCATCTCAGGGAAAAACTCCCCGGCTTTTTCCCAGGAAGCCGAAGCCGCAGGGCGTCTGCTGGTAACCCCGGCTTCCAGGCTTCGATGTGGAAGAGTGTGGGGGAAACCTTGACGCACCGACGTGTGGGGAGAATGGCTAGACTGAGGTTGGGGAGAGAAGCACGTCTCTCGCTCGCGCGCTCTGCACTCTCTTTTCACACGCCCACATCTGCAAGGCCTGGGCTGTTGAAGCCGAGCCGCGTCTGATGAGCCGCTGCAAGCCAGCTGTCCCAGGAAAAACAAGAGAGCGGGGGAGGGGGCCTCTGGCCCCGTTTTCTGGACCGCCGGTTGTCCGAAATAAGTGAGCCGAGAGGGCGGCCAGATCTCCTTAGCTGCTTCCCAGGGGTGAAGGAATGAACAAATACATACACACCCCACACACATCTGTCGGGCTTGCAGACGAAAGAGCAGCAGCGAAATAAAAATGGGGTTGGGGAGGGGGCAGCAGAAAGAGACGGGTTCAAGAGAGGGCAAGGACGTCCGAAAAGAGCCACTTTCTGAGCTCCGCCGGGGAGCAGATTATGCACAGAACTTAGGCAGAAGAAGCCTCAGCCCGCCTTGCAAATCTTGAAGGCAGCAAGGGGAGCTGTAGTCCGAGGCTTCTCGGAGGGAGATCCCCTGCGCCGAGGACCTTAACTCTGGAAGCAAACGTGGCCCGTTTGGTATTTTCCAGCAGCGGGAAGGCCTCAAAGAACACATTTCTTCCTCCCTTGCCAGAAGGCCGTTCCTGGCGAGGAGGAAGGAAGGGAAACCATCTGCTAGAACGCTCTCAAAAACAGGCAGGAATCGGCCCCGGGGATCCTTCAAGACAGACCCAGGCCTGCAGCCCTTCCCATCCACGCCCCCGGATGATCTGCGCCGTGGGCTGCCAGAGTCTTGCACGTTGGACCGGCTTTGGCCTCAGTCTCCCGAGAAGCCCTGGAAAAACCAGCCCTTCCCAGCATCCTCTGCAGCTCTGCAGACCGCCAACCTGGATCCCAGAAATTTGGAGTGGGCGCGAGGGGCTTCGTCCCAGAACCGAGGCACTTTGCCAAGGGACGAGATTCCGGAGGCTCTTGGGAGAACCAGATGGGGGCCCCACCTGTCTCACCAGCCGCCCTCTTTCTACGAGATCTCGGCTGACTCCCCAATCCGACCGCCAGCCCGGCACACGCACTCACCTGTAGAGAGGAGAGACTGGTTGGAGCCGTCCGGAGACTCGACGGACCCGCTGCCGATCTCTCCGCTGCCGTACTCATCTGCAACAACCAGAAGGTCAGTGGGCAGCTGGAGGGCCAAAGGCTCGACACCCCTCCCCGGCTCATCCCCTTCCAGGCTCACCTCCAGATGGCCCCCCAGCCATGAGATCCTCATCATCAAAAGTGCTATCGTAACTCTTCCGGAACCAGTGTGTGATCTCCGACTCGGTGTCCTCCGGAAAGGAGGCCTCGTCCCGTCGGCTGGAGGCCTGAGCCACCTGCAAAAGAGAGGAGGAGGATTGGGGTGGGTGGGGTTATCTCGCTGCCTCGCCTCCCCTCTTTCCTGTCCACATCCCAACCAGGCCTCCTCTTGCCTCCCGATGCCCGAATCCTGCTTGCAAGATGCTTAGCAGAGAGCAAAGCTCGCTTCCCACTCCTTCCCCTCTCCGGGCTGATTTAGCCGGTTGCAACCTCAGATGCCATGCAGCCAAAACACCTCCCTACCTAGAGAAACAGCATCTAGCGGGATTACGGCCACTTCACCGCCTTGGCATGAGGCCAAGCTGGCAGACTTCAAGGGGGGGGCTTGTTCTGAAGGGCGCAAGAGACCCATCGAGAGCGGAAGGCGAGGGTGCTCAAGGCGCTTTGGGGCGGAAGGGCGGATGCTGTGACTCCCTGGGGCTGGGACCTCGAGAGCTCATGTAAATAAGAATGTCAAATATTTGGGAATTTGGCTAACAGCAAGTGTGATGACCCGGAGGGTAACACAAATGTAACAAAATCCAAAACGTAAATAAATATCCTTTAATGCCTCCAACCTGGCTCCACTGTTCAATAATTTTCAGTTGGAGATTAAATTTATTCAAAAACAGCCTTCAAAAGAAAGCAATACAGTCCAAACTTAATAAGCAGATAGAAAGTGAAATAAAAAACCAAAACAAACTACAATGAAGGAATTTCCACAACGGATCAGGATAAGTAGTTATCAACTTCAAGGAGATAACAAGGCACAGACTATTGGAAGGACACCAACCAAGATAACTTCAGACCAAAATAAGATACACTTTGCTTCTGGGAGGATCCCCTGTGACCCCTTCCGGCTACAGCCGTCCGCCCCCCAAATCTTTCTGCCTGCGGGTTTAAGGTAAGGAAGCTGTCAGGCATGGTCCAGAGTTTGGAGGGCGGGGGGTTGGCTTAAGAGCTACCTGCGTCCTCCATCTCCACCTTTCTCTTCAAGGGGACTCAGGTGAAGCAAAGCAGCCAGTCCCACTGCCCGGGCTGTGGGCTGCCCAAAGGCTGCAGACTGGGGCAGGAATTTGTCAAAGCAGCATTTTCCTATGCAAACACGGCCGGCTACATTACTGCAGGCTGGCTGGGCCGGGGACAAAGGACTGAAGCTGCTGGCATAAAAGGGGATTTAACTGGACGGGTGGCCCTTTGTGAAAAGGAAGAGGGGAAGTAGGAGCTGGGGGAATTGTGGGGCCTGGGAAGGTGGGCAGGGCAGGGTGCCAACCTGCCGACATCAGTCTTGGTCCTCGAGGGGGGCTTGTAAAACTGGACAGCCAGTGGCCTTTGCCCGGCCAGGAGAGCTGGCCTGGGCATTGCCTGCAAGATGGGGGGGCACGGGTGGAAGGCGACGCCCACGGAGGAGGAGGGAAATCCCTGCCAAGCCAAGAGAAAAGAGTGCCCAGCGCTGCCCAAAAGCTCTTGGGCGTAGAGGGGGCTCCTATCAGCTCGGAAATCACTCCATTCACTCTCTCTCACACACACACACACAAAGCCAGGGGTGAGCTTCAAAAATTTTAGCAAGGGGTTCTCTGCCCAGTGGCTGGGTGGGTGTGGCCTAGTCAGCTTCCTGCACCATGGAAGGTGTGTGTGTTTTTGCCCTCCTGAGGTTCCAGGAGGGCGAAAACGGCTTCCGCAGGACTCCGGAGGCTCTCAGGAAGCCAAAAATGGGCCCGTTTCTGCCCTTCCCGAACTTCTGGGAGGCCTTTTTTTCGCCCTGTGCTTACCTGCATCCAAAACAGGCCGCATGGGGACTCCTGGGAGGGGGCGAGGTAGGGTGGGCAGGGCCAGCCAGGAGTGGGATTTGCGGGTTCTCCGAACTGCACAGAATCTTAGCTAGGGGCTCTCCTGAACCTCTGCAAACCCCCAGCAGCCCCACCCCTGCACAAAGCCTCAACCAGGCAGAATCCTTCATGGAAAGGCGGGGGGACGGGGACAGAAGCCACTTGTGGGGGCCAAGCACTCAGATTCGGTCTTCCGAGCTTCTCCCGGGTGAAAGAGAGGAAGAGCCAGCCTCAAATGCTGCTGCATTGAGTGGTGACCACTCCCAATTTGAGTGCAGGACCGGACAGGCTTTCAACTCCCCCTCTACACCCCCCCCTGAGGGGTTTCTGAGCCCCTCTCATGCCAGGGGGTGCCTGGAAGATATCTTCTAGATGAACCGAGTTGGAAGGGACCTTGTAGGTCATCCAGCCCAGCCCACTGTCCAAGCAGGACACTCTACACCACTTCTGACAAGATGGCAGTCCCAATCTCTCTCCCCTCTTGGGGGAAGGGAGTAATTCTGCTCCCCCAAATAAACCCACTCCCCAAAGAAACACATCCAAGGGTCCTTCCTTCCTCCATTGCAAAGGCCTTTCCACTTCTCAGCCAGCCTGAGTCTTCTTCCAGCTGTCTGCTTCCAGCCTCCACCCACCCACCCAAATCATGAGACGCTAAACGAGTCACCCGCTAAGCAGCAGGGACAGTAACAAAATTCCCCTCCCCCCCCAAAAATAAACCTGGGGTGCATTGAGAAGCCCAGTTCGCTCGTAATCCTGGCTGGCCGACACTGGAGTCCGTTCTGAGATTGTTTACACCCCACTCTGGATTCCCAGCCAGGCCTGGCCGGAAAGAAAACACCCCCCCCCACCTTCTCTCCCCCTCCCCCTGCACCATGACCCGTTGCACCTGTCACCAGAGCCAGGCCTGGATCGAAAACAGGGTCTATTTCAGACAAAGCCTTCGGTCGGGCGATGAGACCGAACAGCGCAGGAAAAAACAGACCTCTGGATGGGGAGGAGGAATGGGGGTGGGGGGCGATGATCTTCCTTCTCCTTGCGCAGCCCTAGAGGTGCCCGCCTGCTCCCGGGGGAAGGAGAGCCGAGCTGCCAATCAAGCCCTCCTCCGCCAGTCACGCCGAGAAGGCTGACCCAAGGCATTGGCGAAGCCAGGCGGGCACAGTTATCCAGAGGACGAGGGGTTGCAGCCCAGATGGATCCCAGATGGGCAACCCCCCCCCCAAAAAAAAGAGGAGGGGGGAGGAAAAGATTCTCAGGGTGGGGTTTATCCGAGGCACCCCCTTTTTTTTGGGTTGCTGCTCCACGTCGGATGGTAAAACCAACCAGAGGCGCCAACTCCCCAGAGGAGCGGGCGAATGTCCGCCGATCTGCACAAGTTGTTGTAAATGCAGCCACTTCTGTCTTCGGCTGACCTGGAGATTCGGAGGGGAAAGGGTGGCGCGAGGGATTGGAGCTTTGGGCGAGTGCCATGGGGAGGCAGGGATGCCCTCTTTCCTGCCCTCCAGGCCCTCTCTCTATCAGCTCCGTCCCGCCCAGCGCCCGGCGCAGGATGCCAACCTTGGCACCCTGCCCTCTGCGGCCATCACACCAGGCGGCTTCCTGAGTCTGGCTGGAAATTCCTGCCAGTGAAAGGCAGCTGCCGGCGGGGCAGAACCAACAGCTAGCAGGGCAGGCAGGCAGGTACACTGCTTCTCCGCCAGGAAACGCCTCCCACAGCTGGCAGGGGGAACATCTGGGCACAGGGAGGAACACACGCACTCCTGCACCCCAGGCAGCCAGGCAGATCCGATCCTCTGGCCGCCAACGCCCTCTGGGGAGCTGCTGTTTGCTGCAGTGGGAGCCTCAAATCAGCTGGAAAGGCCTTTGCAACGGAGGAAAGGAAAGACCCTTGGATGTGTTTATTTGGGGAGTGGGTTTATTTCAGGGGAAGGGACAGAATTACTCCCTTCCCCCAGAGAGGGGAGAGAGATTGGGACTGCCATCTTGTCAGAAGTGGTGTAGAGTCTCCAGCTTGGGCAGGGGGTTGGACTAGATGGCCTACAGGGTCCCCTTCCAACTCGGTTAGCCTGAAAAAAAGGCGGCAGGATTGGAACTGGGACCCCCCAGAGCTCGGGGGAACAAGGCCCACTTGGATTAAAGTTCGGGGTTTGCCCCGACCTGCGATCCCCCTCGTCAAGGATGGCGAAGCCTGTGTCCCCAAATTCAGTCCAGATGGCTTACAAATCCCATCATCCCCCACTCCCAGCTGAGCGCAACAGAACCCTCTCCCTTCCTGCAGCTTGTTTTACGCCCCCATGCTTCGGAAAATGAAACTGCATTTCCCCCTCCCCAAACAATGGCCATCTCTTCCCGCAACATGGGGACACTATTTAAAGCGCGGCTGGCCTTGAGCCGTTTCCTCAAATTGTCCTGCGAGGGGAGAAACCTTGCGGGAAACACGTCCAGCCGCCTAAAAGCTCCCAGTTCCTTCCTCTTCCCCCCCCCCCCCCCCCCCAAGTCTCTCCCCAGGCTTCCGCTCCTGCTCCCAAATGTGTCCCAAAGGAGAACGGCGTCCAGCGCTTTGGCTGTGGGAAAGTCAAAAGGCTTCTCGGGTGACGGTGGCAGGGATGGCCCTTGAGGGGGGTAGGTAAGCAGGGCCTTTTTGGAGGTGGCTCCAAATGCCAGATGCCTTCAAACAAGCAAGGCAGAGCAGACAGGGCCCATTCGTTGGGACCAAGAAGCCATTTCTATAAATAAGGCAGCGGACATACCTAATCTAGAACTTCCGGGCTCCTGGTGATTGGTCCAAAGTCACCCAGCCTACTCTCAGACCTAAGACAGGACTAGAACTTCCAGGCTCCTGGTGATTGGCTTAAAGTCACCCAACCGGCTCTCAGACCTAAGACAGGACTAGAACTTCCAGGCTCCTGGTGATAGGCTTAAAGTCGCCCAACAGGCTCTCATGCCTAAGGCGGGACTAGAACTTCCAGGCTCCTGGTGATTGGCTTAAAGTCACCCAACCGGCTCTCAAGCCTAAGGCAGGACTAGAACTTCCAGGCTCCTGGTGATTGGCCCAAAGTCACCCAACCGGCTCTCAGCCTCGGGACTAGAAAGGCTCCTGTGATTGGCTTAAAGTCACCCAACCTCTCAAGCCTAAGGCAGGACTAGAACTTCCAGGCTCCTGTGATAGGCTTAAAGTCGCCCAACAGGCTCTCATGCCTAAGGCGGGACTAGAAATTCCAGGCTCCTGGTGATTGGCTTAAAGTCACCCAACCGGCTCTCAAGGCCTAAGGCTCCAGGACTAGAACTTCCAGACTCCTGGTGATTGGCTTAAAGTCACCCACAGGCTCTCAGGGACTAGAACTTCCAGGCTCCTGGTGATGGCTTAAAGTCAACCCAACCGCTCTCAAGGCGGGACTAGAACTTCCAGGCTCCTGGTGATTGGCTTAAAGTCACCCAACCGGCTCTCAGGTCTAAGGCGGGACTAGAACTTCCAGGCTCCTGGTGATTGGCTTAAAGTCGCCCAACAGGCTCTCAGACCTAAGACAGGACTAGAACTTCCAGGCTCCTGGCTTCTAAGCCCAGTGCCTTCACCCCTGGACCAAAGCAGCTCTGGGGGGCATGTTTTCCACACACACACACCCCAATGTTATGGAAGAAGCCATTGTGCCGCCTGACTCTGGCTCCTGTTCATACCTTCAACTCCTGCCCCACGTTTTTCCCCGTGTATCCACCGCACCCGCCCTTCTAGTTGCTGAACCACTCGCAGGCTTCCTTCCCCCCAGGAAGCCCCTGCCAGCGGAGAGCCACAGAGCCTGTGGATCTGAAGGCCACGTGCTTCCTTCTCGGGGCCCTTCCAAGAGACTCCAAGGTACAGGAAAGGGAGGGAAGGGAGTGGCCCCCGGGGCGCCCATCCATCTTCTGCCGGCTCCAGAGAGTAAACACACGGCCCCCTTTAACCAAGGAGGAAGATCTCTCCCCCCAAAAACTCCCCAAATCGGGTGCCAAGAGAGGAGGAGGAGAAACGGGGGGGGGGAGGGGGGGGCAGGATGGAGTCTCCGGGAGGAAAGACAGACGCTCCTTTCTCTCCAGGATTCGGCCAACTCTGCCGGGGAAAAACCGACATGCTTTAGACCGGCCTTTGGATCCACGTCCAGCACCAGGCAAGCTTCTAGTCCTCAAGGTCCCACCCTGAACTCCCAACGGCCACCATTACACGTGCGGCGTAGCGAGGGTCCTCAACCCAAGGTGAATTATTACGCCCTATCCTCTCGCCAGGAAAAGTTTTTCATTCATTGATAAAAAGGGGAGGTACAGGTGGGGGGGGGGGGAGAGAGGAGGATTTTATTCAACAATACCGAGTAAGAGGAGAGCTGTGATGGGCGCCGTTCCTTCCCACACATGAGCTTGGCTGCATGGCTTTGAAAGGGGCCCTTTCATGCAGGCCGCCGCTCTGTGGGCATCCAGGCCACTGGCCCCTTCCTCCCACCCCCACCCAAAAAAAGGGGAGGGGGGAGAGAGAGAGTAAGAAAGAAAGAAAAGGAGGAGGAGGAGGAAAGGAAGGAAGGAAGGAAGGAAGGAAGGATGGATGGAGAAAGAAAGAAAGAAAGAAAGAAAGAAAGAAAGAAAGAAAGAAAGAAAGAAAGAAAGAAAGAAAGAAAGAAAGAAAGAAAGAAAGAAAGAAAGAAAGAAAGAAAGAAAGAAAGAAAGAAAGAAAGAAAGAAAGAAAGAAAGAAAGAAAGAAAGAGAAGGTGGAAGAAGAGAAGGAAAGGAAGGAAGGAAAGAAAGAGAGAAAGAGAGAGAAAAGAGAGGAAAGGAAGGAAGGAGAGAAGGAAAGAAAGAGAGAGAAAAGGAAAAGGAGGAAAGGAAGGAAGGAAAGAAAGAGAGAGGAAGGAGAAAGAAAGGAAAGGAAAGGAAGGAAAGAAAAAGATAAAAGGAGAAGGAAAAGGAAGGAAAAGGAGGAAGGAAGGAAGGAAGGAAGGAAGGAAGGAAGGAAGGAAGGAAGGAAGGAAGGAAGAAAGAGAAGGTGGAAGAAGAAAAGGAAAGGAAGGAAGGAAAGAAAGAAAGAGAGAGAGAGAGAGAAAAGAATGAGGAAGAGAGGAAAGGAAAGGAAAGGAAGGAAGGAGAGAAGGAAAGAAAGAGAGAGAAAAGAAAAGGAGGAAAGGAAGGAAGGAAAGAAAGAAAAAGAAAGAAAGAGAGAGAGAGAGAGAGAGTTACTCTTTGCAAGTCTTCCCTCTAATTATCTGCCTCCCAAAAGTCGGATTCCAAACTGTAGGTTTGGCCTTCAAAATAGTTCCAGGGCAGAGGCAGGAAAACTCCAAAGGTTGCAAAGACAAACAGAAAAGGAGATTTATTTTTTTTACATCCCCCCCCCCACCCCCCCACAAACCCTCACTGGAACCGACTCCATCCTGGTTCCCCAGCCCCCGCTCGCCACCCAGGGCCTGAGACTGCCGGCAGAAAGGGCATCCAGGCTGCCCTCCCTCCCCCAAATCTGAGCCCCTCCCTCCCCCCCCACACACTGACCAGTCACTCTTTCCATGGGGTGGATTCTGTTATCGCTTTCCCCAGGCTGTGACAGGGGAAGGGGGGAGGCTGTTGCTTCTTGGCAATCCCCAATGGTTCTTCCCCCCCCCCCCTTCTACACACACACACAAACACACACTTCCAAAAGGAGGAAACAGAGCAGGGAGTGGGGGTTATAAAGGAGGTGAGCTCTCTGCAGCAGGAAGGAGAAACCAGCTGGGTAGACCAGATCCTGCCAATGCTTCCAGCCCCTTTGAGTTACTAAAAGATCACACACACACACACACATACACACACACACCTCCAATGCCCCCACTAGCTATCAAGAGAAGGGCAGTGCCGGAGATTGGTGCATGCCCCAAACTGGAAGAATGAAGATACCCCTACAGAAAATGAAACAATAAAGAAAATATTAGTCTGTGCAGAGATGGACAGACTAACTTTAGAAAGCAAAGATAAGGGTGAGGCAGAGTATTATGAAGTCTGGGGTAAAATGTCTCAATGGCTAGAGTCAAGGAAAAAGAAAGGAAGGGTTGATGCTTTATAGGAATGAAAGTTAAAAGTTTTGTAAACCAAAGAGAATGGGATATAATGGACAAATACGAGGTGATACGAATGCACGAGGATAAAAGATGGTTGTAAATAGGTAGATAAATGTAGATAAATGTAAACAGAAATAATATGCAGCTAGCACTATACTAATAACATAAGGGAAAAAGGAAATTAACTGTTATGTGCATCTCTATACTAAAGCTTGTATGGCCAAAATGATGGCCAAGGAAGTCGCACTGTGTTCAGTTGTTTTTAATGTTTATTCAATAAAATTTATTAATTAAAAGAGAGAGAGAGAGAGAGAAGGGCAGTGCCCAGGGGCCGAAGGCAAGCAGGGGACAGGTCCTGGTAATGAGGCATTGAGGAGAAAACCTAGAATGCAGACTCTGGGAGCTGTGGCCGTCCACTGCTCCCCCCCCCCCCATGGGTCAGTTGAGGCTGTCCACTGAGGTGGTGGGGGAGCTGACCCCCACAATCGAGGACTTCATCCCCAGCCGCCGCCCTTCCATCAGGAAACCCAGCCAACCCCATCAGTCATTTCTTATTTATACAGCTATCCCTGTGTATATAAACATATTTATTTAGCAATGTGCTAACCAGCCCGGGAGGAGTCGCACCAAAGGAGAAGGTATCGCTTTCGTGGGCACCAAAAATACACCCCGTGGCAGCCGAGGTGGCGGCAAGCAAGATCCCTTCCATGCCCCAGGCCAATCACGCATTCCTTTGCCCGGTGGGCGAAAGGAGGCCCAGGTGCCCACAAGGATGCCCCTTTAGGGAAATGCAAAAAACCAGCCAGCTTTCGACGTTGGCGTCGAGGTTCAACCCTGTGCCCAGCCGAAACGTCTGGAGAGCAGTCACCTGTCATGCCCTTGATTGGAGTCTGATTCTGGGGGGAGATTGAGCAGCTGACAGGGAGGGGGAGGGTGGCTCCGGTGGCTGTGGAAGAAACGGGGGAAGGGCACAGTCCGGCTGGGTCTTCAGAGAAAGACCCAGGCCCACCCCTTCTTCATCCTACGACACAGGGAGGAAGGGAGAAGGGAGCAACGTGGCTTACGGGAGAAGAAAGGGCCCTGATCCCTTTCATTAGTTGCAGCTGGGAGAACAGGGTATAAGAAGGGCATTTGCACACAGCTCCTTGCTGGAAGCAAAGCATGTCTTATCTTCGTTGAGGCTTACCTGGGTTTTGGCGCCCTCCCAACTGTGTGTGCTTCGTTATCTTTTTGGAAGTCTGCAATTTATTTTCCTGGTCTGTCGTGTTAATTACTTTCAGCGTGGATTTGTGTTGGTTTTTTTTTATCTCTACTTTATCTTACTTTGGATTCGGACTGCATTTTTTCCCTTTGTGGACTGTTTTTGGAAGAGTTTGATCTCCCGCCGAGGATAATTGGACATTTGGGGGGCCAGGTTGGAGGCGTTAAAAGGGAATTCATCTACTTTTGTGACTATGTCATTTTTCTGCCACGCCCCGGGTCATCACATCACCTTTGGGGACTGCCACGTTTCACCCCTCCCCCAATAGCCTTCTAAGAAGAAAGGGAGGCACCAAAATAGGAAAACCCAGTGGTTCTGTGCAGTGCCCTGGTCCTGTGGCCAAGGATATGTTTAGCCCAAAGGGTCCAGTTACAGTCCCAGATCTTCTGTGGGTGTCTCCCACCCCCCAATTCTCTGCCCTCTGGCTGTGTTTCTTTCTGAGCCAAAGTTTTGCAAGGGGCTCCATCCTGTCTAGGATAGAACCACCTTTTCCAACACACTGGGCCATCTCACTGAGCATCTTTGGGGTGGAACCGGGGAGCGAGAGGGAGGAAGAAGGCTGGCCCTTACGTTTTACTTCTTTACATCATAAGGGGAACCACGGATTTTCCCTGCAGGAACTGCATTGTCTCAGCTCCATCTGGAAAATAGCTCTGGGGTCAAGTTGTTTTCCAAAGCAACTTGAAAGCCAGACAAGGGATAATAATGGATGGAAACTGAACAAGGAGAGATTCAACCTGGAAATAAGGAGGAATTTCCTGACCGTGAGAACAATCAACCAACAGAACAGAAGTTGCCTCTGGAAGTTGTGGGAGCTTCATCACTGGAGGCTTTCCAGAAGAGACTGGGCTGCCCTCTGTCAGGAATGGTGTAGGGTCTCCTACTGAGGTGGGGGGGTTGGACTAGATGACCTACAAGGTCCCTTCTCACTTTGATTCTCTGTAACCTCTGACTTCTGCAGCCAGAGGCTGTCCTGCTGGGGTGAAATGAGGGATCAGGAGGGAGAAGCTGTCTTGGTCAGTGGAGTGAGAATGAACAGAGTCTCTGCCAATGTGGGGCAGGGCTCTCTTGCCCTCGAGGCCCAGGAACAGCTTGGTTTGAGCCTCCCTGTGGGCAGCAGCAGCCTGGATGGAGCCTTCTCCCAAGGCCAAGCATGGCTGGCATTTCAGGGCACCCTGGCAAGGGACGAGAGTTTGGGATGGAGGCCGTTTCTTCCCCCGAAAGGGAGCCCAGCTCTGAGAGCCGAGAGACAGGGCAGCTTCCATGGGGCAGGGAGACTATTAATACAAGCTCAGCTATTTCCTGCCTGCGAAGGACGCCAGACCAAGAAGGTGTTTCCTGCCTGGCGGTATCAACTCCGGGGCCCCTCGGTCTGGCCGGGTTCAAGCGAGGCGAGGGCCCCTAAGGCCCAAGGGAACGGCCCCACACTGCCGAGGGGGGGAAACAGCCCAGCCCTGTCCATCCCCTCTCCTGTCTCCTTTCCTGGGCAAAGAGCCAGCTCTTACAAGTTCAGCCCACAGGAGGCAAAGCAGAATTTGGTGCTCAGAAGGGCCTCCGTGCAACATCTGGGCAAGATGCCCACTGACACCCCCCCCTCCCCGTGCAACCTGTCTTCCCAGATGAGAGAGGAGGGGTGATGGGGAACGCAGCAAGCCAGGCTTAGGGGGGGGGGGAACAGAACCAGGTGATTGGGGTGGGGAAGGGCTAACCTCTTAGTGGCCAGCGAAAGGACGTGCTAGCCATTTATGGAGAGCAAGACAGAGCCAAGGAACGTGCTATGGGGCTAGGGGGCCACAGAGAGGGCATCTGCCAGGCTTCCCTTCAAGACAGGCAGAGGTGTGAAGGAAGCCCCCAATCGGTGGGGGACGGGGGTGGGGGAAGCTCTCTACATCTCCAGCTTCCAGGTATTTCCTTGAGTCAGATGCCAGGAATGTACACACTCCAAAAAAAATAAGACAGGAAGTTTTAAGCGGATGCCAAGAAGAGGGCGAAGGAAGAGCTAGGCCAGAGGTCTCCAAGCTTGGCAACTTTTAGACTTGTGGACTTCAACTCCCAGAATTCTCCAGCCAGCAAAGGAGACAGGGGGAAGGGGGGAAGAGGGAGAGAAGAGAGAGAGAAGAGAGGGAGGGAGAGTCAGAAGAGAGGGGGAGAGAAAAGAGAGAGGGAGGGAGAGAGAGAGAGAGAGAGAAAAAGAAGAGAGAGGGAGAAAGAGAGAAGGGGAGAGAAGAGAGAGGGAGGGAGAGAAGGAAGAGAGAGAAGAGAAAGAGAGAGAAGAGGGGGAGAGAATAGAGAGGAAAGAGAAGAGAGGGAGAGAAAAGAGAGAAGAGAGGGAGAGAAGAGAGAGAGAGAAAAGTTAATTGCAGGGGAAAGAGAAGACACACAGTTTTAAAAAACCTCGGTCAATGGAGAGAGGGCAGTTAAAACATTTCCAGCCCAGGGTGGGGGCGTGGGGGGCACGGGTGGTCTGAAATACGAGTCCAAGAAGAAGCAGGGAGAGAAGGGCTCCTTAAGTCACTTAACTACGTTTAATTGCTAACACGTGAGTTTCCAAGGACTTGGGGAGGCAGGACAGCTGTCCCAAGGAAGGCGATGCCCGCTTCCAGAGGCAGAAAGCAGAGGCTGCCCGGGTCGGTGCCCACGCCCCACTTGCCAGCTTGACCCTCCGATGGGCTCTGAATAGAGTTTAGCTCCTCCGGCTATTCTCTGCTTGAGCTTCTGGTCCAAAAGCAGGGGGACATTCCTCTCCCGGTTCTCGGTGCCTAAATTATCCTTCTGAGCTCACTCAAAAATAGCAGCCACCGCAGGCGCAGGGAGAGATTGGTGGAGGATGGGTGGGGGGGGGGGGGGGGGGGAGGAATAAGTCATTTCCCCCAATATCACCAGGAAAGGAAGGGCAAGAATTCAAGCAGCCAGTCCAAAGGGCTTTGGGGCAAGGCTGGGCTAGGCTGCTGGGGGACACCCCCTAGATAACATTCTGCCAAGTTTGGAGAACCCCCAAATCCCACGGGCCTCCTGGAAGTTCGGGAAGGCCGGAAAAATGGACCTGTTTCTAGCTTCCAGAAAGCTTCAGGAACCCGGGAAGAGCAAAAACACCCCCCCCCCCTCCACTTGCCATGGTGCAGGAAGCTGACTAGGCCACATGCACCATGGGCACGCCCCCCCCCCACCCACCCCCCACAGCCACCAAGCAGGGAACCCCTTGCTAAAATGTTTGAAGCCCACCCCCTGGCTTTGGGGCTGCCTCATTCCAAAGGCATTGGACTGGCCGGGCGATTAGACAGGGGAACGAGTGGGGGGGGGGGGGTAAGGTTGGTCAACAGCGAGGCAACACCCCTGGAAAGAGGTTTTTCCAAACATCAGCTGGTGGGAAGGATCCGCAGGTGTGGGCCAGGGGCCCAGGCCCATCGTGCCAGGTGGGGAAGCTGCTTCCAAGCCCGGCTTCCCTCCTCCCTTAGCCCCACCACATCACTGGCACGGCACGGCCTGTGTTCCCACCCCCTGCAACCTGCTTATCAAGCTGATTCCTCTCGTGCTCTTTGCCCTCTTTGCAACCAGCGGAGAGGTCGGGGGGGGGGGGGGGCAGAGCCCAAAGGCCTCCCCAGCTCAACCCCTTGCATCGAAGCAACACACCCAGGAAGAGGAGGGGAAGAAGGCACATTTGACCGGCAGCCTCCACTCAAAAGGAATGCGCTCCGCGGAGAGAAAGGCCGTCCGGAGAGGGTCTCATCTCAGAGACCCCGTTCCCGGCACACAGAAGCTCTCTTGGGTAGAGAGGGAACTCCGGAGGAGCCCCGCCTGAGAACTGGGTCTGTCTGCAGAGTGCTAGGAGGGAAAGGGGGCGCAGGTCATTGGAGGAGGGAGGCTAAGTATTCAATTCTGAAGGAATGGCAAAGCTAGGCAGCACACTCAAAAGCAGAGGCATCCCACTGCCAGCAAAAGTGCACAGAGTCAAAGCTGTGGCTTTCCCAATTGTAAGGTATGGCTGTGAAGGTTGGACCAGAAGGAAGGCTGAGCGCCGAAGAACGGAGGCCCTTGAACTCTGGGGCTGGAGGAGACTCCAGCGAGTCTCTTGGACGGCAAGGCCATCCAACCGGCCGGTCCTAGAGGAGATCAACCCTGACTGCTCTTTGGAAGGCCAGATCCTGAAGAGGAAACTCAAAGACTTTGGCCATCTCATGAGAAGGAAGGACTTGCTGCAGAAGAGCCGAATGCTGAGAATGATGGAGGGCATAGAAGGAGACGAAGGGGGATGGAGGCAGTCCCTGAAGCAGTCGGCGTGAGCTTAAACCAAGGGTCTTCAAACTTGGCAAGTTTAAGACTTGTGGACTTCAACTCCCAGAATTCCTGAGCTACCCTTGCTGGAGGAGGGATTTTGAGAGTTGAAGTCCACAAGTCTTAAAGCTCTCAAGTTTGAAGATCCCTGATCTACAGTAACTATCTTCTATCTCCATATCTATCTATCTATCTATCTATCTATCTATCTATCTATCTATCTATCTATCTATCTCTAATCTGTCTATATCTATCTACCTACCTACCTAATCCAAGGGTCTTCAAACTTGGCAAGTTTAATACTTGTGGACTTCAACTCCCAGAATTCCTGAGCTACCCTGGCTGGAGGAGGGATTTGGAGAGTTGAAGTCCACAAGTCTTAAAGCTGCCAAGTTTGAAGATCCCTGATCTACAGTAACTATCTTCTATCTCCATATCTATCTATCTATCTATCTATCTATCTATCTATCTATCTATCTATCTATCTATCTATCTATCTATCTATCTATCTATCTATCTATCCCTATCTATATCTAATCCAAGGGTCTCTAAACTTGGCAAGTTTAAGACTTGTGGACTTCAACTCCCAGAATTCCTGAGCTACCCTGGCTGGAGGAGGGATTTGGAGAGTTGAAGTCCACAAGTCTTAAAGCTGCCAAGTTTGAAGATCCCTGATCTATAGTAACTATCTTCTATCTCCATATCTGTCTATCTATCTATCTATCTAACCCTATCTATATCTAATCCAAGGGTCTCTAAACTTGCCAAGTTTAAAACTTGTGGACTTCAACTCCCAGAATTTCTGAGCTACCATGACTGGAGGAGGAATTCTGGGAGTTGAAGTCCACAAGTCTTAAACTTGCCAAGTTTGAAGACCCCTGGCTTAAATGGACTCCGGGGGATGGTAGAGGACAGGAAGGCCTGGAGGAACGTGGTCCATGGGGGTCGGACAAGACTTTGCAACTAACAACAACAACAAGGCTTTCCATCCCAGATGGGGTGCCTGACAGGTATGGCAGCTAAGCAGCTGGAAATGCCCCAGGTTCACAGAAAGCAGGAGATTTCTATCCCTCCCTTTCTCACCCCAACCGAGAGCCCCCAAAGCGAGGGACCCAAAGAATGAGAGAAGGTTGCAAAACATAATAAAGGACCACACAGAGACCTCGTTTTGGAGTGATGCAGCAGCCCACAATCAGTTAAGAAGACAAGAGGTAGCCAAGTTCACGGCCTCTTTGCCGGCCCAATGACCATGCGGCTGGAATGTTTCTCGACAACCAAACCGCCCCCCTAAAAAACCCACCATGACGGGCCAAAACACAGCCTTTTATTTCACTACTACTAATGCAGGAAAATCAAAGCAGGCATGCCCAACCAGAAGAGAAAAATCCTTCTAATATCTATGTCGTTTGCAAAGTGTATCGTAAGAAGACAAAAATTTAATCTGAAATACAATGTAAACCAATCAACCCAGATGGAGCCGTATGGAAAAGACATTACTCCCATCTGTCTACCCGTTGAATGGCTTTCCCAAATGAGCCCATCTTTTGCAACAGCACACACAAACACACACATACACACCAAAGGTTAACAGGGCTGTGGTGAAACACTCATCCACAACAGACTGGACCAGGAGAAACCTAACCCGGCTTCTGCACCAACCTTCCTGGCATTACACTGCACTCTAGGGCAGGCACGGTGTGTGACCATTGATGCCATCTTTCACTGCCTTCCCAAGTGCTTGAATGCCCAGAATAGAAAGTGGCATGGACCAGCTGGAGAACAAGGCCAAGCAAGGCTGTGCCCGGGCAGCAGGCGGGGGCATGGAGAACCGGCACCTTGGCTCATCTGCTTTGTCAAACGGGCCCGGTCTTTGTGGCTTGCCCTGGGGTGCCCAGAGCCCATCCTATCCACCCAGACTGAAGGAGCAAGCGGGGCCCCTCAGCCTCATCCTTCCCGGACGGAGGGACTTCAGCCGGGCTGTCCGCTAAGCAGGCCCCGCCCGCCCCACTAGGAATGCGCCCTGAAGACCGGCCGTCCAGGGAGGGGCAGGGAGGCCGTGGGAGTCCCCCCCACCCCCGCCCAAAATCGGGCAACAAGGGCGCCCATTGTTCCCCAGGCCAGGGCGGGTAGGAAGGAAGCTGCCCACCTGGGAGCAGAGACTGCCGGGCAGGAAGGAGCCCACAACGGCGTCTGGCCAAGCAAGTTGCCCGGCCAGGGAGCGAGGAGACCAAGCGCGCACGGAGCGCTTTACTCTGCAGAAAGCGCCCCCGGGGTGGGCATCGGGAAGCAGGAGCGGAGCCGGCAACCGCGCGGCTCCCCTTCCTCGCCCTGCGGGGCGGCGATCGCCAGAGCCCCGAGACGTGGCGAGGAAGGCCGAGCGCGGCTGAGTCAAGTCCGGGCGGGCAGCCCAGCGCCACGAATAAAGCCCGCTGCTGCCGCCGCGTTTAAAATTAGAGGAAGCCCGTCGCGCCTCCGCCCGTTCGCCCCCCGCTTACGCTCAGCAGTGCCGCGGCGCAGACGGCCGCCACCAGCGCCCGGCCACCGAGCATCCCGGCTCCCGTGGCGAGTCCCGCAAGCCGCGCCTTCGCCTTCCCGGACCGGCTCTGCGCGCATCGGCTATACCGCCGCCGCCTCTGGCTGCCGCTTTGCTCCGCGCGGGCGAAAGGGCGAGCCCGCGCCAGCCCCAGCCAAACTTTTTCTCCGGGACGCTCCGCCCCGCCCCGCCTGGCGCCTCGGCAAACCCGGCCTGGATTCCCAGTCGGACGGGCGAGAGAGGCAAGCGGGGCGGCCTTGGGAAGCCCCCATCCCTCCGCCCCTTCCCTGGAATGGACAGCGCAAGAGACACGCCTCCCCCACCCCCCCACCCCCCGATCCCTCGAGGCCGGCCTTCCTCTCTGAAGCGGGACCCTACGGCAGAGCAGTAAAGTTGGAAGGGGACCTAGAGGTCATCTATTCTAGCCCACCCCTGCTGGCCAGAAGACGCTCCTTCCAACGCTGCTGTCGGCCTCTCCGGGCAGGCTGCTCTGTCTCCTCTGAGCTCTTGCTCACTTTTGACGCGCGTCCGTGACAAAAATCTGTAATTGTGGCGAATAGAACAGAACTGGAAGGGACCTTGGAGGTCTTCTAGTCCAGCCCGCTGCTCAAGAAGGAAACCCTCATCATTTCAGACAACTGGTTGTCCAATTTCTTTCTTAAAAACCTCCAGTGTTGGAGCACCCTTAACTCCTGAAAGCAACTTCTGTTCCACTGGTTAATTGTCTTCCCTGTTAGGAAGTTTTTCCTTAATTCCAGGTTGCTTCTCTCCTTGATTGGTTTCCATCCATTGTTTCTTGTCCTGCCTTCTGGTGCTTTGGACAATAGCTTGACCCACCTCTTCTTTGGGGTAGCCCCTCAAATACCGGAATACATGTCACCCCTAATTCTTCTTTCCTTTGGACTAGCCAGACCCAAATCCTGCAGCCGTTCTTCGCATGGTTTAGTCTCCAGGCCTCTGATCATCTTAGTTGCTCTTCCTTGAACTTTTTCCAAAGTCTCAACATCTTTATTTGTAGTATGGTGACCAAAATTGGTGGCAGTATTCCAGGTGCGGCCTTACAAGGGTTTGTAAGGGTAGATTCTATACCTCCATACAACCCAGGTTTGTGTTAGCTTTTTCAACTGCTGCTGAACGCTGCTGGCTCGTATCTGTTTGTGTCCTGAGGCCGCAGAGGAACTGTGACCTTCCGTGGGCATAGCAGCTGCCCCTTCCAGGCGATCAGGCCAGCAGCTGGGGGTCATCTCAAAGAGGCCACTCCCATACCACCCTCAGAAAGAAAAATGTTCCTGGTCCTCTTTGAGGAGGGAGCAGAGCAACTGCCCAGGTACCTCAAACAGATCTGGATGCAGAAACCAGTGCACTGCCCACTGCGCACACCTGCAGACACAGTCCTGCACACCCTTCCGAGAACGACAATCACAACCAAAGCACCAACAAATGAGCAGAAAAGCCTCCAGCCCCCATGCTTGCCCTAAGAGGCTTTCTTCCACAACCTGGGCCTTAGTTTGCACACCATGAACCTGGCACCAACTGCCACTGGTTTCCCCTCTAGAAAAGAGGGGCCTCGGAGAAGTGGGTGTGGAAAAAACAACAACAACCCATCCTATTCTTCCCTGGATTAGATCCCGGGGCTGAAGCGTGCCAAGGAGAGGGAAATGGGCAGCCAGAGAAATTCTG
This sequence comes from Bungarus multicinctus, assembly GCA_023653725.1. NCBI lineage: Eukaryota > Metazoa > Chordata > Lepidosauria > Squamata > Elapidae > Bungarus > Bungarus multicinctus. The sequence goes on from CM042845.1 coordinate 749,173, forward strand.
CCTTACAAGCACACCCTGGTTGGCACAAGCAGTCCTTAAATAGCCAGCAAGGACTCTGCTTCCCCCTGAAAGGGATGGCGTGGGGCAAGGCAGAAATGATGATGATGGAGGAGGAAGAGGAGGAGATGATGATAGAAAGACCATTCTGAGGCTCAATTTCCATCAGAACAGCATTTGGGGTATCCCTGATGCTGGAGGGCTCAAAAATGGAGTTGGGTTTTAGGCCAGCCAGCAACAGAAACCTCTATTCACTCATAGCCCTGGGACTGAGGATCCTGGCTTGGACAGATGGACTGAGGGGATGGCCTCTGCTGGTTTGGTTCTGCAACCCAACAAGACAGACACAGATTTCAGAGGATAATTAGGACTGCAGAAAAAACAATTGCTACCAACCTGCCTTCAATCGAGGACCTGTATCCTGCACCCTGAGTCAAAAAGAGGGCTGTGAAAGTATCTACAGACCCCTCACATCCTGGACATAAATTGTTTCAACTCCTTCCCTCAAAACGACGCGTTAGAGCACTGCACACCAGAACAACTAGACACAAGAACAGTTTTTTCCTCCATGCTATCACTCTGCTAAACAATTAATTCCCTATTTACAACTATTTACAAAGTCTGCACTACTATTACTATTAATCTTCTCATTACTCCTTATCGCCCATCCCCTCCCACTTGTGACTGTATGACTGTAACTTGGTTGCTTGTTTCCTTACGATTTATATTGACTGTTTCCTAGTATGATAGATTATTGTACCCTATGACTATGATTAAGTGTTGTACGTTATGATTCTTGATTCTTAACGAATGTATCTTTTCTTTGATGTACACTGAGAGTATTTACACCAAGACAAATTCCTTGTGTGTCTAATCACACTAGGTCAATAAAGAATTCATCATCCTAATTAATCATTCCTACAAAGGGAGCCTACACATTCAAGAGCAGTCTACCTCTGAGCACAGTCTGCCTGGGGAGAAATGACAGGGAGTGGCCGTCGTTCATGCCTCTGTCCCAGACATGGCTTCCTTGCCCGTGGATTTTGTGCCATCTGCGGTTTGCCTTGTGCCGGGTTTAGCTGCGGCTCTGCCAATCCGTCTCCCTGGCCTGGCCATCCAGGACTTGGTACCTTGCTCAGCAAGCACCCCTGACGGAAGGCAGGGCAGCTTGGCATGCCCCACAGGAAGCCATAAACCTGGCATGCTTGCATTCCCACCCGAGCCACATCCCTCATCCGCCCCCAGGCCCTCTGGCTCAGGTGAGGGGCGTGACCCTTTGGAAGGAGAGGCCCCTCCAACCTTGCTCAAAAAGACCCTTTGCCCTGGAAGCCCCTTTTCAAGGTGGCCGCTCTCCCAGACCTTTCTGGGAATGAAAGCCACCGTTGTCCAGCCCTGGACACTCAGCCTCTGCCAAGCCACGGAAGGACCAGCTGCCCAGCTACACAGGGGGCCAAGAAGGGGCCCTCCTTTATTTCCCCTTCCCCTTGCCCCTCCCTCTTAATTCCCCTCCCACCTAGCTTGGCCCTGTGCTCCAAGAATCACCTTCCTGCCTGTCTCTGGCAGGTTAATGATTTCTCAGCCTGACCTGCCCATCTGCTGGACTCCCAGATCCTGTTGGGAGAAGCAGCAGATGGGCGGGGGGGGGGGGGAGAGGCTTCAGGGACAGCCTGGTTGGGCTCTAGGGGCCCCCAAAAGAGCAGGAGATCCCAGCTGAAGGACACTCCATTGGGGAAAGGGCAGAGCACATCTGCAGAGGGACATCACACCCTCGATTCTTGCTTCCTTTTGGGCTGAGACGAGGTGAAGCATGCCCAGATCTCCCACCAAGCACTTTCTCGGAGCCCCCAGCGTCTCTGGGATCCGGCTTTTCCGGTGGAAAAATCCCAAAACACCAGCCAGAATCCTAGAAATTTGCAAAGGATTCTGTGGGGCAATCTTGGCCAACTGACCGCCCCCTTCTCCAGGCGAGCAGGATGGTGGTAACCAGTCACTTCCCTTCCTTATCTCATTGAGGATCTGCCGAAATCTTTCTCCTTTCCTCCTAAGCTGGCCAGACTTTGAATGAGTGTATTAAAGGGGTGGGGGGGGGAGGGAAGAGTCACCCATATTACCATGAAAGGCTATGAAAGAGAGAGCGGAAGGATTTCCAGGGCTTTGCTGCTACAGCCGGAGGAGACGCCAAGAAAGACGGCCCCAAGAAATGCCCCTTCGGGTCAGCCTCTCCCTGGCTGTAGTTTCCTGGTGTGTGTGTGTGTGAGAGAGAGAGAGAAAGAGAGAGAGAGAGGTGAGGGGGAGAGAAGAGAGAGAGAGAAGAGAAAGAGAAGAGAGAGAAGAGAGGAGAGAGGAGAGAAAGAGGAGAGAGAGAAGGAAGAGAGAGAGAAGGGAGAGGGAGAGAAGAGAGAGAAAGAGAAGAGAGAGAAGAGAGAGGGAGAGGGAGAGAGAGAGAGAAGAGAGAAAGAAGAGAGAGAGAGAGAAGAGGCCACTCTGCTATTGCTCAGCGGCACTACAGGTAAAGTCCTCAGCTCACGGCCACAAATTTGACCCCAGAATCCATTGTTGCTGAGTGAAACATTTGTTTATGTGAATTTCAGTCCCATTTTACAACTTTTCTCGCCCACGGTGACATTAAGTGGCTTCCCAGTTGACTTTAGTTGTCAGAAGGTCACAAAAAGGGAGGGTGTGACCTTGGAGGCAAATCAACCGTCGTAAATATGAGTCAGTTGCCCAGCGTCCGAAGTTTGGTCACGTGACCACGTCCAATGGTTGTAAGTGTGAAAAACGGAAGTCAATTTTCTCAGGGCCGTTGTCAACTTTGAATGGTCGCTAAAATGAACAGGGTTAAGTGAAAGGTTACTTGTATCTCCTTTGAATGTGCATTTTCTCCCCCTCCCTCTCCCTCTCTCATAGCCTGGTGGGGAAGATGGGTGCTGTAGTCCAATGTGTTGTGTGGCGGCAGCCCAAAAGGCCAACACAATCCTAAATTGCATTAATAGAGGGATTCAATCAAGATCAAAGGAGGTGCTAATACCACTCTATGAAGCCTTAGTAAGGACACATCTGGAATACATCCAGTTTTGGTAGCCACATTATAAAAAAGATGTTTCTGGAGATTCTCAGTCATTGCAGGTCGTGGTTGTCCCAAAGGTGCTTTTTCAAGAGGCAACTGGACTTTCTGGTTTTTCTCTGAAGACGTTTCGCTTCTCATCCAAGAAGCTTCTTCAGCTCTGAATGAAGAAAATGGATGAAGCTTCTTGGATGAGAAGCGAAATGTCTTCAGAGAAAAACCAGAAAGTCCAGTGGCCTCCTTTAAAAAAGAGGTTGGGACCCTGGAAAGAGTGCAGAGAAGAGCAACCAGGATGATTGGAGGCTAAAACCTACGATGAACGGTTGCAGGAACTAGGCCTGGCTAGTCTAGAGAAGAGAAGGACCAGGGGAAGCAGGAGAGCAGCCTTCCAGTATTTGAGGGGCTGCCACAGAGAGGAGGAGTGAGTGGGTCAAGCTATTCTCCAAAGCCCTGGCAGCTGGCCCTGGCAAGTAAGTAGTAGGCGATCCCTCCAACTCCCAGTAGCTGCACCAGAAAGGCAGAGAGAGAAAGGCCAGACAAGGAATAATGGATGGAAACTGAACAAGGAGAGATTCAACCTGGAAATAAGGAGGAATTTCCTGACAGGGAGAGCAATCAACGAATGGAACAGAAGTTGTGAGAGCTTCATCAATGGAGGCTTTCAAGAAGAGATCGGACTGCCATCTGTCAGAAATTCTGTAGGGTATCCTGCTTGGGCAGAGGGTTGGACTAGATGACCTAGAAGGTGCCTTCCAACTCTGTTATCCAATTATTCCTCCTGCCAGCATTCAGGAAAAGGCTTTGTGGCAGATCAGCCCTGCTTGGTGAAGAAGAAGCCATCCAGGGCTGGCTGTTTGGCTGCTGGCCTCCCCAAGACTTGAACCCTTGGCCTTCAGAGTGTGAGATCTTCCTGCCAGGTCTCTTGAAAAACTGGTTCCTTCTCCAAACTGAGACAAGATTCTAGTCCCTCCTGGTCCCAGGTAGATGTTAACCTGAGTAAGGCCAGCAGAAATGCTTCCCATCAGGCCCTTGCCCTGCCAGCAAGGATTGGCAGTGCCCCATCTGGGTATCCCAGCAACCTCCCTGCCCCCTTGTCCTCCAAACAGTTGCTTTCTTCTGGGGACAGATAGGAGTTGGGTGCACAAGGTTAAACTCTGTCCTTGGGCCGCCAGAAGTGGCAACGTGTCCCCTCGCTCCGAAAAGGGGCGGCATAAAAAGGAGTTGCAGTTACTCCATCCGTCCCAGAGGGTCACTCTGCCATCAGCATGTGGAAGCTCCTTGTCGCGTTCCTGCTGGTCACTGAGGGTAAAGGCCAGCACCTGGGCAGGGGCACTTGGCACCTTCTTGGGCTCCCGGAAAAGCTGTAGAATGAGGGTCCCTCATGCTGCAGAAATTTTTGCCGTTTGGGTTTTCCTGCTTCCTTCAGCTGGGCTGGAAGAATCTCCTTTCCTTTCTCCCAGGCCACTGGACATCAGCCCTGACTCCCAGGAATTGGGGGGGGGGGGGTCTGGCACTGGGCAGCCTTTGGAGGGTGAAGGGCTGTTCAGCCAGAGCAGGCGTGGGGTGAGGTGGGGCAGGCTGCCAGGCTGCTGTAGAAGCAGGGATACCAGCTCTCCTTCCGCAGCTTCAGGCATTGAATTATCATTTGTATAAGAGGTGGTAGCGGCTGGGTAGCTGGGGAATTTTGGGAGTTGAAGTCCACAAGTCTTAAACTTGCCAAGTTTGATGTAGAGATTTAGTGGCCAGGAAAACATGGGAAACAGTCCTTGGAAAGGCAACTCTGTGTGATGAGATTGTGTGATTCCCCCCCTTTCCGCTCAGCACACGGCTGTGGAAATCCCGCCTATTCCCCCCTCCGAACCGGGAGGGTAGTGAACGGAGAAGATGCCATTCCTTACAGCTGGCCCTGGCAGGTAAGTAGTAGGCGATTCTTCCAACTCCCAGGAGCTGCACCAGAAAGGCAGAGAGAGAAAGGGGGGCTTCTTTGGAGAAAAGCTGGTCACTCCTGATACAGACCATAAAGAGTGATTTTTGGAGGGGGGAGAGGGAGGTCTGGGTGGGCGAGATTAAGAAGTCCACCCCCTCTCTTTTTCGCCGCAGGTGTCCCTGCAATTCCAGGTTGGAGACTCCTTCTACCACAACTGCGGAGGGAGTCTCATCCACCCCAACTGGGTGATGACCGCCGGGCACTGCATCCAGTGAGTCCCCTCGGGCATCTTGGCACTCCTGGTGTGGGGATGGGGGAGTGGGCAGAGGGCAGGTGAAGGAGCCACTTATTAATGGGGGGCTGAGTTCACAATCTCACTCCCTGCCCCCTTCCGTCAGTCCATACATCCGCTACAGGGTCGTCCTGGGTGAATATAACCTGGCCAAATTGGAGAGCCCAGAACAGGAGATTTTGATCAACCCCGAGGACATTTTCGTGCACCCCGGCTGGAACTACACCTGCATCGAATGCGGGTGAGTAGAACCGTCCCTGTTCCAAAGGAGGTGGCTGGCGGGGAGTGGGTGGGTGTCTTCTTGCAAAGGAAACCCCAGACGGGGAAGGAAATAGCCGCCTCCTCACCACCGGCAGATAACAGATAATCAGAGTTGGAAGGGACCTTGTAGGTCATCTAGTCCACCGTCTCTTCTTCCAGGAATGACATTGCCCTGATCAAACTCTCCCGGCCGGCCGTTCTCAACGACAAGGTGCAGCTGGCGTGCCTCCCCCCACGAGGAGAGGTGCTCCCCAACCATTATCCCTGCTACATCTCTGGCTGGGGGATGCTCTACAGTAGGTCCCGGCTGGGGATAGCAATAGCACTTAGTATATACTGCTTCCCAGCCCTCTCTAAGCAATTTACAGAGTCAGCCTCTTGCATCCAACAATCTGGGTCCTCGTTTTACCCACCTCGGAAAGATGAGAGGATGAATCCACCTTGAGCTGGTCAGGGTCGAACTGCTGGCACTGGGCAGTGTTAGCATGCAATACCGCATTCTAACCAGAAGCAAGGGAGGGAGGGAGGGAGGGAGGAAGGGAAGGAAGGAAGGAAGGAAGGAAGGAAGGAAGGAAGGAAGGAAGGAAGGAAGGAAGGAAGGGGTGAGAAAAGAATGGTTGGAAGGAAGGAAGGAAGGAAGGAAGGAAGGAAGGAAGGAAGGAAGGAAGGAAGGAAGGAAGGAAGGAAGGAAGGGATGAGAAAAGAATGGTTGGAAGGAAGGAAGAAAGGAAGGAAGGAAGGAAGGAAAGGAAGGGATGAGAAAAGAATGATTGGAAGGAAGGAAGGAAGGAATAGCTCTTAGACATATATACCGCTTTATAGTGCTTTACAGCCCTGTCTAAGTGGTTGGCAAAATCAGCACCTTACCCCCAATAATCTGGATTCTTGTTTTACACACCTCAGAAGGATGGAAGGCTAAGTCAACCATGAGCTGGTCAGGATCAAACTGCTGACAGTGGGCAGAATTAGCCTGCAGTGCTGCCCTCTAACCACTGGGCCACCATGGAAAGAGCGAAGCCATTCACCAGGGTTGGGGGGAAATTTTTCTCTTCCAGGTGGAGGCCCCATCCCTGACATCCTTCAGCAGGCGCTTCTGCCAGTCGTGGACTATGCGCATTGCTCCCAGCCGGACTGGTGGGGGACCGACGTCAATGAGAGCATGGTGTGTGCCGGTGGGGACATCAAAGCTGCCTGCACCGTGAGTAGATGCCCGAAGGGGTCCCGCATACAGTCTGGAGTTCGGAGATTGGGGCCAAGGATATGGAAATATCCTTTCCTGGATTAGCAGCCCTGGCTTTGCCACCCCAATCCAATCAGAACAGAGCCGGAAGGGACCTTGAAGGTCTTCTAGTCCAGCTGTTGCCAACCAGTGGTCTGCGGCCCACTGTGGTCCGTAAGAAAACTTTTGTGGTCCACAGAGAAATCTCACCTCCGAGAGCCCCCCCATTCCAAAGCAATTAATCCAGCCTAGGCAGGAACACAAGGCTGTGCAACCCACATGGCTTGTGGGAACCCTCCCCGCTCACTCACTCCTTATCTGGCAAACTTGCCTGCTAAATTGCTATTTTTCCTTTTTCTGACCATCATTTGCTCTGCTGTGCTGGGAAATTTACATTAGCTAGAAAGCAGGAAATCGTTGGATTTCTTGCTTTCTAGTTAGTCTTTAGATGAGCCAAATCTTCCTTAGGACTGAAGCAGTGCAGACTGAGTTAGCCCATGGCAGAAACACAGATCTCTAAGTGAATCTGATTCTGTGAGCAACTCAATCTGCCTGCCTGCTTTGCCTGATTTTGGGTAAAAGTTGCTCTTTTTTATATATAAAAAAATCAATATTTACATACATGGTGTGTTGTGAGTTAATTTTGTGAGTTTCCTTGCTAGCAAATTTTATGAGTTTGCTTGCAAGCAAATTTTATGTGACAGACTCAGCTAGCCGATGGCAGAAACACAGATGTCTAAGTGAATCTGTGATTCTGTGAGCAACTCAATCTATCTGCCTGCTTTGCCTGATTTGGGGTAAAAATTGATCTTTTTTATTAAAAAAAATCAATATTTATATAAATGTTTATGTTTACGTACAAGCCATGCCCACCCAGCTACACGAACAAGCCACACCCACAAATTAGGCCATGCCCACAGAAACAGTTAGTGGTCCCCAGAATTTAAAATGATGAGTTTGGTGGTCCCTGATGTACAAAACGTTGGTGATCCCTGTTCTAGCCCAACCCCCTGTTCCAGCAGGAGTCCCTATGCCATTCCAGGCAAGTCCATCTCTTCTTAAGAACCTCCAGGGATGGCACTGTGGGGGAATTAGGCTGCCCCTTCCTGCTTCATTGTGTGCCGGGACCAATCCCTCCGAGGATCCTGTCCCTGAGCAGGGGGGCTCTGTAAGCAACAGCCACCTCCCTGGGAGAGGGAGACAGAGAAGTATTTTTGCAGGGATGACTGAGGAACACAAAGGTCAGGGTTCACTCCACATTTCAGGGTGACTCTGGTGACCCCCTCAATTGCCCAGCTGCTGACGGTCGGTGGTACGTTCATGGGGTGACCAGCTTTGTCGACGGCTGGAATTGCAACACCCTGCAGAAGCCGACTGTCTTTACCCGTGTCTCTGCTTTCATCCCCTGGATCGAGCAGGTATTGCCCAGCCCGCATATCAGAGAGGAGGGTGGGTGGGTGGGGAGCATGGAGAGACTCCCTTTCCCTCTTCGGAACTCCCGGTATCCGTCCCTTCCCCTCCAAGGGGGGCAATTCATTCAACGTTTCCACTTGGGCGATGCCCGGGTCTTCCAAACCGTCCTTCCTTTTTCCCACTGGCCAATTCGACAGCCTCTATCCTACCTCAGCCAAGTGAGACAAACCAAGCTTTGTGGGTCAGGCCATTGTTTTGGCACACTCACAAACCAGCGTGCCCTCGCACAACTCCCTGATGCCAGATCGTCGGTTTTGCTTTGCAGATCATTTCCAGCAATTCCCGCTAAGTATAAAGGTGTGTGGCGTTTCCAGATTGTGCACTGCTTGTATACAATAATAATAATAATAATAAACATCTTCCTGGCTGCAGTATGTTGTCTTCTTCTTCTTCATGGTCTTTGTCAAATCTCTCCTCTCCACTGTCTTATTTTAGGGGGGGGGGACACATGCGCTGTTCTGACCCAGGCTTCGTTAAATGTAATTAAACACAAACTTGGTAGAAAAGCAGAACCTATATTATTGCAACACTGGGAATTACTTTTATTCCCAGCCAGAACTAATCTTAAACAATTCCCCAAGATACGCACACACCTTTCGATGCTGTGGAATGCTGCCAAAAACAGAAGTCTGCAATTAATTATAACAGAAACCACCTAAAATGCCAGAAAAAAACCAACAAGAGTTCACAGTGCTTCAAGGACTTGGAATCTATCGAATTATTTTGCTTCCTGCAAAGATTTTGTCATTGAGGTCTGACTTTTATCCCTTATGGGAGGGGCAATCCCCTCCTAGTCCTACTCCCGAGTCGCCCCTTCTGCTTCAGCTGCTCTTGCCTTCTAGCAGCTCTGCACATACGAGCCCTGGGAACAGGCTCCCATGAGTCCTCTGCCTTGCTGCTGCCAGACTCCAAAGGCTCTGGAGTCAGCACCCCACTCCCAGATGGTCCTGGCCCCATTCCTGCATCGGACACAGAACCCTTGTCCGAGTCCTCTCCAGACTCCCTGACTGGCCCTTTCTTCCCCACTGTCCGATTTCACTTCCGTCTGCACTGGCTGCCGGTGAATCACAACACGCGCCACGATGAGGCTTCCATTCCCTGATCCCCTCACCCTCTCTGACTCTGGCTGATGAAGGTTGTGCAAAGCGCGACAGAGCTAAACCCACATGATGCCTACAGAAGTTCACCAAAAATTCAAACAAAGGGGAAACCTTTTACTAGGTTTGAAAGAGAATCACTCCCTTTCGGTAATAAGAGGAAGAATTCCCGTATTGGAGGTCCACGACAAGCAAGAATAAAGGCAGGAAATAAATAAATACATAAATAGGTTTGTAAGACCCATAAATTTAAGGAGAAGAGAGTGCTAAATCCAGAAGGTTCATTTCTGAGTGCTGGGTAGTAATTCATCTGCCTTTCTTTTTTAATGAAAATATGTACATGTGCCATACACACACAAACATACACACATACCCCTTGGGGGTTAATTTCGACAGAGACCAGATTAATATTCTCTTTTTTCTGTCACACCACTTTGAACCCACATTCAATGTGTGTTTCATCCTCTGTGATGGCCAGAAATTTCAACAGCTGCCTCCTCTGAGCTCCACCAGCAGTAAAAGAGAGAGAGGGAGGGAGGGAGAAAGGGAAAGAAAGAAAAAGAGAGAGGGAGGAAGGGAGAAAGAGAACTAGTGAGAGAGGGAGAGGGAGTGGGAGAAAGAAAGAAAGAAAGAAAGAAAGAAAGAAAGAAAGAAAGAAAGAAAGAAAGAAAGAAAGAAAGAAAGAAAGAAAGAAAGAAAGAAAGAAAGAAAGAAAGAAAGAAAGAAAGAAAGCGGGAGAGGAGAGAAAGAAAAAGGAATGGAGGGAGGGAGGGAGGAAGAAAGGAAGGAAGGAAGGAAGGAAGGAAGAAAGGAAGGAAGGAGAGAAAGAAAAAGAGAGAGAGAAAGAGTGGGAGAGAAATAGAAAAAATAGAGAAAGAGAAAAAGAGGGAGAGAGGAGAGAAAGAAAAAGCAAGGAAGGAGAGAAAGAAAGGAGAGGGAGAGAAAGGGAGAGAGGGCAAGAGAGAGTGACTGGAGGCTAAATCATACGAAGAACTGTTACAGGAACTGGGTTTGGCTAGTCTAGGGAAGAGAAGGAACAGGGGAGACAGGAGAGCAGCCTTCCAATATTTAAGGGGCTGCCCTAGAGGAGGGTCAACCTGTTTTCCAAGGCACCCAAAGGTCAGACAAGGAATAATGGATAGAAAATGATCAAGGAGAGATTCAACCTTGAAATAAGGAAACATTTTCTGACAGTGAGAACAATCAACCCATGGAATAGACGTTGTCTTCAGCAGTTGTGGGAGCTTCATCCCTGGAAGCTTTCAAGAAGAGACTGGACTGCCATCTGTCAGAAATCATGTAGGGTCTCCTGATTGGGCAGGGGGGCTAGACTAGATGACCGAGAAAGTCCCTTCCAACTCTGTTATCCTGTCATTCCTCCTGCCAGAATTGAGGAAGAGGCTTCGTGACAGGTCAGCCCTGCTCTGTCAAGATGAGGACGGCCAGGGCTGGCTGGCTGCTGGCTTCACCAACCCTTGAACTCTTGGCTTTCAGAGTGTGAGTTCTCCCTGTCTTGTCTCTGAGCAACTGGGTCCCTTTTCCAAACCGAGACAAGGTTCTAGTCTCTCCTGGCTCAAGGTCAGCAGGGGGATCCTACCTGTTCCATTACCGGTTTGGTGATTGCGTGCATGCACCTAATGCATGCGCACCTAATGCACGCATGCAGCTTCCTACACAGCAGCTGAGGCCCGCAGAGCCAATTGGCTGAGAGGATAAAGAAGAGAAAAGCGCAGAGGCTGGTGGGAGGGCCAATCCTGTGTTTTTCTCTTCTTTCTCCTCTCAGCTGATCGTCGGAGGCTTTTTTCACTACCAGTTCGGCTGAACCGGGCCAAACCGGTAGCATACCACCACTGCCCCAAGTAGAGGTTAACATGAGTAAGATCAGAAGAAACTCCTGGTGCTGTGGGGCCCATCAGGCCGTTGGCCTGCCAGCAAGGATTGGCAGTGCCCCATCTGGGGATCCCAGCAACCTCCCTGCCCCCTTGTCCTCCGAACAGCTGCTTTCTCCTGGGGGCAAGATAGGAGCCGGGCACACAAGGCTAAACTCTGTCCTTGGGCCGCCAGAAGTGGCAACGTGTCCCCTGGCTCGGAAAGGGACGGCATAAAAAGGGCTGCAGCAACTCCCTCTGTCCCAGAGGGTCACTCTGCCATGAGCATGTGGAAGTTTCTTGTCGCGTTCCTGCTGGCCACCGAGGGTAAAGGCCAGCACCTGGGCAGGGGCACTTGGCACCTTCTTGGGCTCCCGGAAAGGCTGTAGAATGAGGGTCCCTCATGCTGCAGAAAGTTTTGCCGTTTGGGTTTTCCTGATTCCTTCAGCTGGGCTGGAAGAATCTCCTTTCCTTTCTCCCAGGCGACTGGACATCAGCCCTGACTCCCAGGAATGGGGGGGGGGGGTCTGGCACTGGGCAGCCCTTGGAGGGTGAAGGGCTGTTCAGCCAAAGCAGGCGTGGGGTGAGGTGGGTCAGGCTGACAGTCTGCTGTAGAAGCAGGGATACCAGCTCTCCTTCCGCAGCTTCAGGCATTGAATTATCACTTGTATAAGAGGTGGTAGCGGCTGGGTTGCTGGGGAATTTTGGGAATTGAAGTCCACAAGTCTTAAACTTGCCAAGTTTGATGTAGAGAGTTAGTGGCCAGGAAAGCATGGGAAACAGTCCTTGGAAAGGCAACTCTGTGTAACGAGATTGTGTGATTCCCCCTCTTTCCGCTCAGCCCACGGCTGTGGAGAGCCCGCCTATTCCCCCGTCCGAACCGGGAGGGTAGTGAACGGAGAAGATGCCATTCCTTACAGCTGGCCCTGGCAGGTAAGTAGTAGGGGATCCCTCCTACTCCCAGTAGCTGCACCAGAAAGGTAGAGAGAGAGCATTTCTTTGGAGAAAAGCTGGTCACTCCTGATACAGACCATAAAGGGCATTTTTCGAGGGGGGAGAAGGAGGTCTGGGTGGGCAAGATTAAGAAGTCCACCCCCTCCCTTTTTTGCTGCAGGTGTCCCTGCAATTTGAGGCTGGAGGCTACTTCTCACACATCTGCGGGGGGACCCTCATCCACCCCAACTGGGTGATGACCGCCGGGCACTGCATCTTGTGAGTCCCCTCGGACATCTTGGCGTTCCTGGTGTGGGGATGGGGGAGTGGGCATTGGGCAAGTGAAGCAGCCACTCATTAATGAGGGCTGAAGGAGGCCCAGTCTCTCCCCATCTCACCCTGCTGGCCCTTCCCCTCAGTCCACAGTACCAAAACAAGGTCGTCCTGGGTGAATATAACCTGGCCAAGGTGGAGAGCCCAGAACAGGAGATTTTGATCAACCCCGGGGACATTTTCGTGCACCCCGGCTGGAACCCCAACTGCATCACCTGCGGGTGAGTAGAACGTCTGTTCCAAAGGGGGTGGCTCGTGGGGGTGGGTGGGTGTCTTCTTGCAAAGGAAATCCCAGATGGGGAAGTAAAAAACTGCCTCCTCACCACTGTCACTGCCTCTTCTTCCAGGAACGACATCGCCCTGATCAAACTCTCCCGGCCGGCCATTCTCAACGACAAGGTGCAGCTGGCGTGCCTCCCCCCACGAGGAGAGGTGCTCCCCAACTATCATCCCTGCTACATCTCTGGCTGGGGCACGCTCTACAGTAGGTCCCGGCTGGGGGGGAAAGTGGGCGTGCAAATAGCAATAGCACAGACCTCTCTAAGCGGTTGTGAGTCAGCCTCTTGGCTCCCAAACAATCCGGGTCCTCGTTTTATCCACCTCAGAAGGATGGAAGGATGAGTCAACCTTGAGCTGGTCAGAATCAAACTGCTGACAGTGGGCAGAGTTAGCCTGTAGTACTGCCCTCTAACCACTGGGCCACCATGGAAAGAGCGAAGCCATTCACCAGGGGTGGGGGGAAATTTTTCTCTTCCAGCCGGAGGCCCCATGCCTGATGTCCTTCAGCAGGCGCTTCTGCCAGTCGTGGACTATGCGCATTGCTCCCAGCCAGACTGGTGGGGATCCTCGGTCAAGCAGAGCATGGTGTGTGCCGGTGGGGACATCAAAGCCGGATGCAATGTGAGTAGAAGCCCGGAGGGGTCCCATATACAGTTGGGGGTTCGGAGATTGGAGATTTGGAGGTCCAAGGAAGCTGGAATATCCTTTCCTGGTTAGCAGACCTGGCCTTCCCACCCCAACCCAATCTGAACAGCGCTGGTAGGGACCTTGGAAGTCTGTTCAAGCAGGGGGTTGGATTATGCCATTCCAGACAAGTCCATCTCTTCTTAAAAATCTCCAGGGATGGGACTGTGGGGGATTAGGCTGCCCCTTCCTGCTTCATTGTGTGCCGGGACCAAAAGGGGAGTTGCGGGAGAAATCCATCCGAGGATCCTGTCCCTGAGCAGGGGGGCTTTGTAAGCTACAGCCACCTCCCTGGGAGAGGGCAGTAGAGAAGTATTTTTGCAGGGATGACTGAGGAACACAAAGGTCAGGGTTCACTCCACATTTCAGGGTGACTCCGGGGGCCCCCTCAATTGCCCAGCTGCTGACGGCCGGTGGTATGTTGACGGGGTGGCCAGCTTTGTCTCCGGCTGGGGCTGCAACACCCTGCAGAAGCCGACCGTCTTCACCCGTGTCTCTGCTTTCATCCCCTGGATCGAGCAGGTATTGCCCAGCCTGCATATCAGAGGGGAGGGTGGGCGGGTGGGGAGCATGGAGACCCCCCCTTTCCCTCTTTCGGAGCTCCCGGTGTCCATCCCTTCCCCTCCAAGGGGGAGAATTCATTCAACATTTCCACTTGGGTGATACCCGGGTCTTCCAAACCGCCCTTCCCTTTTCCCACACCTTGGCCGAGTGAGACAAACCAAGGTTTGTGGGTCAGGCCGTTGTTTTGGCACGCTCACAAACCAGCATGCCCTCGCACAACTCCATAATGCCAGATCGTCGGTTTTGCTTTGCAGATCATTTCCAGCTATTCCCGCTAAGCAGAAACGTGTGTGGCGTTTCCAGATTGGGCTCTGCTTGTATACAATAATAATAATAATAATAATAAATATCTTCTTGGCCTGCAGCACGTTGTCTTCTTCTTCTTCTTGGTCTTGGTTGAATCCTCTCCTCTCCACTGTCATTTTTTTGGGCAGGGGACACACCCTCTGTTCTGATCCAGGCTTGGTCAAACGTAATTAAACACAAACTAATCTAACAGATAAAAGGATATTGACATTAGAAGGATACGAGTTACAAATTGGCTGGCATGCGTTTCTTTGGGATGGGAAGAGTAAATATCATACCTACTTCCAAAAACATTGGGTGAGAAACACTCTCTATTCTATTTGGGAGAATCTAAAAAAGAACTATTATATGAAGGTGCTGTTATGGTTTTCGACAATGGAAACTTTAATGTATCCCAATTGCCTTGGATCTTAATAAAATGATAAAATGTAGAGATTTGTTAAATGAAAAGGGGGAATTAAAAACGCAGAATCAATTAGAATTACAGGGAACTGAAATAGGATGGTGGCCCTACATGCAAGTTCAAACTCGTTACAAAAAACATAAAGAACAATTTGGTTGTTATACAACTCAGCAGCAGCTAGACAAAATATTACAAAGTGTTGAGGAAATAAATGATTAGTAAAATATGTAATTATATATTGGATTATAAAATGAAAGAAGAAACTGTTAAAGAAAATATAACTTGGGCTAAAAATATAGGCCATAGCATTAATTTGGAACAGTGGAATATTTGGCAAGTAAATTATAAATTAACATTGTCAGTCTCTTATAAAGAGAATGTATATAAAATGTTTTACCGCTGGCACCTTCCACCAGCCAGAATAGCCAAAATGTTTCCAAATATGATACCCAAATGTTGGAGATGCAATCATAATCAGGGAACATAATTCCATATGTGGTGGATGTGCCCTCATGCACAGAGATACTGGAAAAAAATTAGATCATGGTTAGAGGAAATAACGAAACAGAAAATGAAATTTAACCCAAAAATCTTCTTATTAGGAATGTTAGAATCTAACATGCACAGAAAATACCAATATTTGATGTTCCATATCATAATGGCGGCCAGAATTTCTTTTGCCCAAAATTGGAAGCAGGCTACAATCCCCCCCACCCTCAGGAGCCACAATTACTAATAAGATATATCAATGCGCAGAGATGGATAGATTAACTAAATTATTGAAGGATAAAGGAGAATATTATAAAATATGGGATGTTTGGTATGAATGGATAAGAATAAGACACAAAGGCATCAAATGATCTATGTAATACTATAAAACTACTAAACAAAAAGATTTTCGTGAAAATAAATGTAGATCAAAATGTATATATGTATAAAATGCCCAGAATGACGAAGAATCAAATACAGAGATGGATAACATGTTAATAGAAGATATTTACAATGTAAACACTGCTATAGGAACATTGTAAAATGCGGAAATTTGTTCTTAAATAGCCAGAACTAATCTTAAACAATTCCCCAAGATACGCACACACCTTTTGGTGCTGTGGAATGTTGCCAAAAACAGAAGTCTGCAATTAATTATAACAGAAACCACCTAAAATGCCAGAAAAAAACCAACAAGAGTTCACAGTGCTTCAAGGACTTGGAATCTATCGAATTATTTTGCTTCCTGCAAAGATTTTGTCATTAAGGTCTGACTTTTATCCCTTATGGGAGGGGCAATCCCGTCCCAGCCTTACGCCCCTTCTGCTTCAGCTGCTCTTGCCTTCTAGCAGCTCTGCACACACGAGCCCTGGGAACAGGCTCCCATGAGTCCTCTGCCTTGCTGCTGTCAGACTCCAAAGGCTCTGGAGTCAGCACCCCACTCCCAGATGGTCCTGGCCCCATTCCTGCATCGGACACAGAACCCTCGTCCGAGTCCTCTCCAGACTCCCTGACTGGCCCTTTCTTCCCCACTGTCCGATTCCACTTCCGTCTGCACTGGCTGCAGGTGAATCACAACACGCGCCACGATGAGGCTTCCATTCCCTGATCCCCTCACCCTCTTTGACTCTGGCTGATGAAGGTTGTGCAAAGCGCGACAGAGCTAAACCCACATGATGCCTACAGAAGTTCACCAAAAATTCAAACAAAGGGGAAACCTTTTACTAGCTTTCAAAGGGAGTCGCTAGTTACTACACCCTTTTGGTAGGAAGAGGAAGAGTACCCATATTGGAGGTCCACGAGAAGTAAGTATAAAGGCAGGATATGAATAAATACATAAATAAGTTTTTAAAACTCCATAAATTTAAGGAGAAGAGAGTGCTAAATCCAGAAGGTTCATTTCTGAGTGCTGGGTAGTAATTTATTTGCTTTTCTTTTTTAATGAAAATATACACCTATGATAGATAGACAGACAGACAGACAGACAGACAGACAGACAGACAGATAGATAGATACCCACACAACCACACCTACATCTACACACACACACACACACACACACACACATTAATTTCTACAGAGACCACATAATTATTCACTTTTTTCTCTCGCACCACTTTGGACTCACATTCGAAGTGTGTTTCACTCTCTGTGATGGCCATAAATCTCAAGAGCTGCCTCCTCTATGTTCCCCCAGGCAAGAGAGAGAGAGAGGGAGGGAGGGAAAAAGTGAGTGGGAGAAAGAGGGTGAACGAGAGAAAGAAAAAGAGGAAGAGAGGAAGAAAGAGAAAGGAAGAAAGGAGATAAAAAAAGAAAAAGAGGGAGAGGGAGAGAAAGAGGGTGAGAGAAAGAGAGAAAGGAAGAGAACAAAAAGGAAAAGAAAGAGGGAGAGAAGAGAGAAAGAAAAAGGAAGAAAGGAGAGGGGGAGAAAGGGAGAGAGGGCAAGAGAGAGTGACTGGAGGCTAAAACATACGAAGAACTGTTACAGGAACTGGGCATTGCTAGTCTAGTGAAGAGAAGGAGCAGGGGAGGCAGGAGAGCAGCCTTCCTATATTTGAGGGGCTGCCACAGAGACGAGGGGCTCAACCTGTTTTCCAAGGCACACGAAGGCCACACAAGGAACAATAGATGGAAACTGACCAAGGAGAGATTCAACTTAGAAATAAGGAAACATTTTCTGACAGTGAGAGCAATCAACCCAGGGAACAGAAGTTGTGAGAGCTTCATCATTGGAGGCTTTGAAGAAGAGACTGGACTGCCATCTGTCAGAAATGGTGTAGGGTCCCTTGCTTGGATGGAGGCTAGACTACATGACCTAGAAGATCCCTTCCAACTTTGTTATCCCGTTATTCCTCCTACCAGCACTGAGGAAGAGGATTCGTGCAAGATAAGCCCTGCTCTGTTAAGAAGAGGCCAGGCAGGGCTGGCTGGCTGGCAGCTTCACCAAGCCTCAAACCCTTGGCCTTCAGAATGTGGGAGGGCCAATCCTGTGCTTTTCTCTTCTTTCTCCTCTTAGTTGGAGGTTTTTTCACTACCAGTTCGGCTGAACCGTGCCAAACCAATTGCATACCACCACTGCCCCAGGTAGAGATTAACCTGAGTAAGAGCAGAAGAAACTCCTGGTGCTGTGGGGCACATCAGGCCCTTGCCCTGCCAGCACGGATTGGCAGTGCCCCATCCAGGTATCCCAGAAACCTCCCTGCGCCCTTGTCCTCCGAACAGCTGCCGTCTCCTGGGGGCAGATAGGAGCCGGACACACAAGGCTAAACTCTGTCCTTGGGCCACCAGAATTGGCAACGTGTCCCCTCGCTCCAAAAAGGGGTGGCATAAAAAGAGGCTGCAGTTACTCCATCGGTCCCAGAGGGTCACTCTGCCATCAGCATGTGGAAGCTCCTTGTCGTGTTCCTGCTCGCCACCGAGGGTAAAGCCCAGCACCTAGGCAGGGGCACTTGGCACCTTCTTGGGCTCCCGGAAAAGCTGGAAAATGAGGGTCCCCCATGCTGCAGAAATCTTTGGCGGTTGTCTTTTCCTGCTTCCTTCAGCTGGGCTGGAAGAATCTCCTTTCCTTTCTCCCAGGCCACTGGACATCAGCCCTGACTTCCGGGAATGGGGGGGGGGGTCTGGCACTGGGCAGCCTTTGGAGGGTGAAGGGCTGTTCAGCCAGAGCAGGCGTGGGGTGAGGTGGGGCAGGCTGCCAGGCTGCTGTAGAAGGAGGGATACCAGCTCTCCTTCCACAGCTTCAGGCATTGAATTGGCATTTGTAGAAGAGGCACCAATAACCTCACCACTCCTACAAGGTTGAGTAGTAACTCATGGATTTTCTTGAGTGTGGCTTCCCACCTATGTAGGGCAGGGGTCTTCACACTTGACAGCTTTAAGACTTGTGGACTTCAACTCCCAGAATTCCTCCTCCAGTCTATCTTAGCTCAGGAATACTGGGAGTTGAAGTCCACAAGTCTTAAACTTGCCAAGTTTGATGTAGAGAGTTAGTGGCCAGGAAAACATGGGAAACAGTCCTTGGAAAGGCAACTCTGTGTAACGAGATTGTGTGATTCCCCCTCTTTCCGCTCAGCTCACGGCTGTGGAGAGCCCGCCTATTCCCCCATCCGAACCGGGAGGGTAGTGAACGGAGAAGATGCCATTCCTTACAGCTGGCCCTGGCAGGTAAGTAGTAGGCGATCCCTCCTACTCCCAGGAGCTGCACCAGAAAGGCAGAGAGAGAGCTTCTTTGGAGAAAAGCTGGTCACTCCTGATACAGACCATAAAGGGCATTTTTCGAGGGGGGAGAGGGAGGTCTGGGTGGGCAAGATTAAGAAGTCCACCCCCTCCCTTTTTTGCTGCAGGTGTCCCTGCAATTTGAGGCTGGAGGCTACTTCTCACACATCTGTGGGGGGAGCCTCATCCACCCCAACTGGGTGATGACCGCCGGGCACTGCATCTTGTGAGTCCCCTTGGACATCTTGGCGCTCCTGGTGTGGGGATGGGGGAGTGGGCATTGGGCAAGTGAAGGAGCCACTCATTAATGGAGGGCTGAAGGAGGCCCAGTCTCTCCCCATCTCACCCTGCTGGCTCTTTCCCTCAGTCCACAGTACCAAAACAAGGTCGTCCTGGGTGAATATAACCTGGCCAAGGTGGAGAGCACGGAACAGGAGATTTTGATCAACCCTGAGGACATTTTCGTGCACCCCGGCTGGAACCCCAACTGCATTGCCTGCGGGTGAGTAGAACGTCTGTTCCAAAGGGGGTGGCTCGTGGGGGTGGGTGGGTGTCTTCTTGCAAAGGAAATCCCAGATGGGGAAGTAAAAAACCACCTCCTCACCACCGTCACCGCCTCTTCTTCCAGGAATGACATTGCCCTGATCAAACTCTCCCGGCCGGCCGTTCTCAACGACAAGGTGCAGCTGGCGTGCCTCCCCCCACGAGGAGAGGTGCTCCCCAACCATCATCCCTGCTACATCTCTGGCTGGGGCACGCTCTACAGTAGGTCCCGGCTGGGGGGGAAGGTGGGCGTGGAAATAGCAATAGCACAGCCCTCTCTAAGTGGTTGTGAGTCAGCCTCTTTGCTCCCAAACAATCCGGGTCCTCGTTTAACCCACTTTGGAAGGATGGAAGGATGAGTCAACCTTGAGCCAGTGAGAATTGAACTGATGGCAGTGTGCAATACCGCATTCTAACCAGGAGGAAGGAAGGAAGGAAGGAAGATAGGAAGGAAGGAAGAAAGGAAGGAAGGAAGGAAGGAAGGAAGGAAGGAAGGAAGGAAGGAAGAAAGAAAGAAAGAAAGAAAGAAAGAAAGAAAGAAAGAAAGAAAGAAAGAAAGAAGAAGAAGAAAGAAAGAAAGAAAGAAAGAAAGAAAGAAAGAAAAGAAAAAGTGAGAAAAAGAGGGAGAGAAATAGCAGAAAAGAAAGAGACCACTTAGATTTATATACTGCTTCAAAGTGCTTTATGGCCCTCTCTAAGCGGTTTACAAAGTCAGCCTTTTGCCCAAACAATCTGGTCCTCGTTTTACCCACCTTGGAAGGATGGAAGGCTGAGTCCACCTTGAGCTGGTCAGGATCAAACTGCTGACAGTGGGCAGAGTTAGCCTGTAGTACTGCCCTCTAACCACCGGGTCACCATGGAAAGAGCGAAGCCATTCACCAGGGGTGGGGGGACATTTTTCTCTTCCAGGTGGAGGCCCCATGCCTGACGTTCTTCAGCAGGCGCTTCTGCCAGTCGTGGACTATGCGCATTGCTCCCAGCCGGACTGGTGGGGATCCACGGTCAAGCAGAGCATGGTGTGTGCCGGTGGGGACATCAAAGCCGGATGCAATGTGAGTACAAGCCCGGAGGGGTCCCGTATACAGTCGGGGGTTCGGAGATTGCTGCCGAGGAAGCTGGAATCACCTTTCCTGGATTAGCAGCCCTGGCCTTGCCACCCCAATCCAATCAGAAGAGAGCCAGAAGGGACCTTGGAGCAGGGGTGGGATTCAGCCGGTACGCACTAGTTTGGGAGAACCAGTTGTTAACTTTCTGAGCTGTACGTGCGAAGAAATAATTAGGACAAAGAACCGGTTGTTGAATTGTTTGAATCCCACCAGTGCCTTGGAGGTCTCCTAGTCCAACCCCCTGCTCGAGCAGGAGTTTCTATGTCATTCCAGGCAAGTTCATCTCTTCTTAAGAACCTCCAGGGATGGCACTGCAGGGGAATTAGGCTGCCCCTTCCCGCTTCATTGTGCGCGGGGACCAAAAGGTTGAGTTACGACAGAAATCCCTCCGAGGATCCTGTCCCTGGGGCAGCGGGGCTCTGTAAGCAACAGCCACCTCCCTGGGAGAGGGCAGTAGAGAAGTATTTTTGCAGGGATGACTGAGGAACACAAGAGTCTCCTTGTGCTGCCACTAACAAGCTTTCCAGGCAGTTTAGAGAGAGAGAGAAAAAACCCAGCAAGTTTCTGAGAACGAACTACATATTTCAGGGTGACTCTGGTGGCCCCCTCAATTGCCCAGCTGCTGACGGCCGGTGGTACGTTGACGGGGTGGCCAGCTTTGTCTCCGCCTGGGGCTGCAACACCCTGCAGAAGCCCTCCGTCTTCACCCGTGTCTCTGCTTTCATCCCCTGGATCGAGCAGGTATTGCCCAGCCCGCATATCAGAGCGGAGGGTGGGTGGGTGGGGAGCATGGAGAGACCCCCTTTCCCTCTTCGGAGCTTCTGGTGTCCGTTCCTTCCCCTCCAAGGGGGGCAATTCATTCAACGTTTCCACTTGGGCGATGCCCGGGTCTTCCAAACCGTCCTTCCTTTTTCCCACCGGCCAATTCGACAGCCTCTATCCTACCTCGGCCAAGTGAGACAAACCAATAATTGTGGGTTTGTGGGTCAAGCCATTGATTTTTGCACGCTCACAAACCAGGGTGCCCTCGCACAACTCCCTAACGCGAGATAATCGGTTTTGCTTTGCAGATCATTTCCAGCTATTCCCGCTAAGCAGAAAAGTTTGTGGCGTTTCCAGATCGGGCTGTGCTTGTATACAAAAATAATAATAATAATAATAAATATCTTCTTGGCCTGCAGCACGTTGTCTTCTCCTTCTTCTTCTTCTTGGTCTTCTTCGAATCCTCTCCTCTCCACTGTCTTTTGGGGGAGGGACACTGTCTTTGGGTGGGGGGACATACGGCCATGATGAGGCTTCCATTCCCTGATCCCCTCACCCTCTCTGACTCTGGCTGATGAAGGTTGTGCAAAGCACAACTAAACCCTCATGATGCCTACAGAAGCTCATCAAAGATTCAAATAAAGGGGAAAACCTTTTACTAGCTTTGAAAGGGAGCCACTAGTTACTACACCCTTTCGGTAGGAAGAGGAAGAGTATCCGTATCGGAGGTCCACGGGAAGCAAGAACAAAGGCGAGACATAAATAAATACATAAATAGGTTTTTAAGACCGCCCCCCCCCATAAATTCAAGGAGAAGAGAGCATTGAATTCAGAAGGTTCGTTTTTGAGTGCTCGGTAGTAATTCATCTGCCTTTCTTTTTTAATGAAAATATGTACCTGTGATAGATAGATAGATAGATAGATAGATAGATAGATAGATAGATAGACAGACTAGACAGACAGACAGACAGACAGACAGACAGACAGACAGACAGACAGACAGACAGACAGACAGACACACATCCCCCTTAGGGGTTAATTTCTACAGAGACCACATAAGTATTCTCTTTTTTCTCTCACACCACTTTGGACCCACATTCAACTAGTGTTTCACCCTCTGTGATGGCCAAAAATGTCAAGAGCCGCCTTCTCTAAGCTTCACCAGCAGGCAAGAGAGAAGGGGGGAGGCAGAAAGAGAGTGAGAGAAAGAGGGTGAAGGGGAGAGAAAGAAAAAGAGGAAGAGAGGAGAGAAAAAAAAAAGGAAAGAGGATGAGAAAAAGAGAGAAAGAAAGAGAACAAAAAGTAAGAGAAAGATGGAGAGAGGAGAGAGAAAGAAAAAGGAAGGAAGGAGAGAAAGAAAGGAGAGGGAGAGAAAGGGAGAGAGGGCAAGAGAGAGTGACTGGAGGCTAAATCATACGAAGAACTGTTACAGGAACTGGGTTTGGCTAGTCTAGGGAAGAGAAGGACCAGGGGAGACAGGAGAGCAGCCTTCCAATATTTGAGGGGCTGCCACGGAGAGGAGGAGGGGGTCAACCTGTTTTCCAAGGCACCCAAAGGTCAGACAAGGAATAATGGACAGAAAATGATCAAGGAGAGATTCAACCTTGAAATAAGGAAACATTTTCTGACAGTAAGAACAATCAACCCATGGAATAGACGTTGTCTTCAGCAGTTGTGGGAGCTTCATCCCTGGAAGCTTTCAAGAAGAGACTGGACTGCCATCTGTCAGAATCATGTAGGGTCTCCTGATTGGGCAGGGGGGCTAGACTAGATGACCGAGAAAGTCCCTTCCAACTCTGTTATCCTGTCATTCCTCCTGCCAGCATTGAGGAAGAGGCTTCGTGGCAGGTCAGCCCTGCTCTGTCAAGATGAGGACGGCCAGGGCTGGCTGGCTGCTGGCTTCACCAAGCCTCGAACTCTTGGCTTTCAGAGTGTGAGTTCTCCCCGTCTTGTCTCTGAGCAACTGGGTCCCTTTTTCAAACCGAGACAAGGTTCTAGTCCCTCCTGGCCCTAGGTCAGCAGGGGGATCCTACCTGTTCCACTACCGGTTTGGTGATTGCGTGCATGCACCTAATGCATGCGCACCTAATGCACGCATGCAGCTTCCCACACAGCAGCTGAGGCCCGCAGAGCCAATTGGCTGATAAAGAAGAGAAAAGCGCAGAGGCTGGTGGGAGGGCCAATCCTGTGTTTTTCTCTTCTTTCTCCTCTCAGTTGATCGTCGGGGGCTTTTTTTTCACTACCAGTTCGGCTGAACCGGGCCAAACCAGTAGCATACCACCACTGCCCCAAGTAGAGGTTAACATGAGTAAGATCAGAAGAAGCTCCTGGTGCTATGGGGCCCATCAGGCCCTTGGCCTGCCAGCAAGGATTGGCAGTGCCCCATCTGGGTATCCCAGCAACCTTCCTGCCCCCTTGTCCTTCTGAACAGCTGCTTTCTCCTGGGGACAGATAGGAGTTGGGCGCACAAGGCTAAACTCTGTCCTTGGGCCGCCAGAAGTGGCAACGTGTCCCCTCGCTCCGAAAAGAGGCGGCATAAAAAGGGACTGCAGCTACTTCCTCCATTTCAGAGGGTCACTCTGCCATCAGCATGTGGAAGTTTCTTGTCGCGTTCCTGCTGGCCACTGAGGGTAAAGCCAAGCACCTGGGCAGGGGCACTTGGCACCTTCTTCGGCTCCTGGAAAAGCTGTAGAATGTGGGTCCCCCATGCTGGAGAAATCTTTGGCATTTGGGTTTTCCTGCTTCCTTCAGCTGGGCTGGAAGTATTTCCTTTCCTTTCTCCCAGCTTCTGGCACTGAATTGGCATTTGCAGGAGAAGTGGTAGCAGCTGGGCACCAACAACCCAACTCTTGGAAAAGTTCACTAGTAGCTTATTGAGTGTCTGTGTATGGCTACACATCCATGTAGTGAGTTAGTGGCCAGGAAGTCTAGGGAAACAGTTCTTGGAAAGGCAACTCCGTGTGACGAGATTGTGTGATTCCAGCCCACTTCTGCTCAGTCCACAGCTGTGGAGAGTCCGCCTATTCCCCCATCCGAACTGGGAGGGTAGTGAATGGAGAAGATGCCGTTCCTTACAGCTGGCCCTGGCAGGTAAGCAGTAGGCGATCCCTCCAACTCCCAGGAGCTGCACCAGAAAGGCAGAGAGAGAAGGGGGGGCTTCTTTGGAGAAAAGCTGGTAACTCCTGATACAGACCATAAAGAGTGATTTTTGGAGGGGGGAGAGGGAGGTCTGGGTGGGTGAGATTAAGAAGTCCACCCCCTCTCTTTTTTGCTGCAGGTGTCCCTGCAATTCCAGGTTGGAGAATCCTTCTCACACATCTGCGGGGGGAGCCTCATCCACCCCAACTGGGTGATGACCGCCGGGCACTGCATCTTGTGAGTCCCCTCGGGCACCTTGGCGCTCCTGGTGTGGGAATGGGGGAGTGGGCATTGGTCAAGTGAAGGAGCCACTCATTAATGGAGGGCTGAAGGAGACCCAGCCCGCACTGTCTGACACTGCTGCCCCCTTCCCTCAGTTCAGAGTATAGCTACAGGGTCGTCCTGGGTGAATATAACCTGACCAAGGTGGAGGGCCCAGAACAGCAGATTTTGATCAACCCCAAGGACATCTTCGTGCACAGTGACTGGGACCCCAGCTGTCTCATCTGTGGGTGAGTAGAACCGTCCCTGTTTCAAAGGAGGCGGGTGGGTGTCTTCTTGCAAAGGGGTGCAGGGCTGGGAAAGGAAAAAGCCCCCTCCTCACCACCGTCACCGCCTCTTCTTCCAGGAACGACATCGCCCTGATCAAACTCTCCCGGCCGGCTGTTCTCAACGACAAGGTGCAGCTGGCATGCCTCCCCCCATCAGGAGAGGTGCTCCTCGACCAACATCCCTGCTACATCTCTGGCTGGGGCGCGCTCTACAGTAGGTCCTGGCCAGGAGGGGGAAGGTGGGCGTGGGAATAGCAATAGCACTTATATACCACTTCACAGCCCTCTCTAGGCAGTTTACAGAGTCAGCCTCTTGCCCCAAATAATCTGGGTCCTCGTTTTACCCACCTTGGAAGGATGGAAGGATGAGTCAACCTTGAGCCAGTAAGAATTGAACTGGTGGCAGTGTGCAATACCGCATTCTAACCAGGAGGAAGGAAGGAAGGAAGGAAGGAAGGAAGGAAGGAAGGAAGGAAGGAAGGAAGAAAGAAAGAAAGAAAGAAAGAAAGAAAGAAAGAAAGAAAGAAAGAAAGAAAGAAAGAAAGAAAGAAAGAAAGAAAGAAAGAAAGAAAGAAAGAAAGAAAGAAAGAAAGAAAGAAAGAAAGAAAGAAAGAAAGAAAGAAAGAAAATAAAAAGTGAGAAAAAGAGGGAGAGAAATAGCAGAAAAGAAAGAGACCACTTAGATTTATATACTGCTTTAAAGTGCTTTATGGCCCTCTCTAAGCGGTTTACAAAGTCAGCCTCTTGCCCAAACAATCTGGTCCTCGTTTTACCCACCTTGGAAGGATGGAAGGCTGAGTCCACCTTGTGCTGGTCAGGATCAAACTGCTGACAGTGGGCAGAATTAGCCTGCAGTACTGCCCTCTAACCACTGGGCCACCATGGAAAGAACAAAGCCATTCACCAGGGGTGGGGGGAAATTTTTCTCTTCCAGCCGGAGGCCCCATGCCTGACGTCCTTCAGCAGGCGCTTCTGCCAGTCGTGGACTATGCGCATTGCTCCCAGCCAGACTGGTGGGGAATCGCGGTCAAAGAGAACATGGTGTGTGCTGGTGGGGACATCAAAGCTGCCTGCAATGTGAGTAGATGCCCGGAGGGGTCTCGCATGCAATCTGGGGTTCAGATATTGGGGCCAAGGATGTGGAAATATCCTTTCCTGGATTAGCAGCCCTGGCCTTGCCACCCCAATCCAATCGGAACTGAGCTGGAAGGGACCTTGGAGGTCTTCTAGTCCAACCCCGTTTGAACTGGATAACAGATAACAGATAATCAGAGTTGGAAAGGACCTTATAAGTCATCTAGTCGAAACCCCCTGCCCAAGTGGGAGACTGTACTCCATTTCTGACAAATGGCAGTCCAATCTCTTCTTGAAGGTCTCAAGTGATGATGCTCCCACAACTTCTGAGGGCAATTTCTGTTCCATTGGTTGATTGTTCTCACTGTCAGGTTGAATCTCTCCTTGTTCAGTTTCCATCCATTATTCCTTGTCTGGCCTTTAGGTGCCTTGGAGAATAGCTTGACCCCTTCCTCCTCTCTGTGGCAGCCCCTCAAATATTAGAAGACTACTATCCTGTCTCCCCTGGTCCTTCTCTTCCCTAGACTAGCCAAGCCCAGTTCTTGCAACCGTTCTTCATCGTAGGTTTTAGCCTCCAGTCCCCCAATCATCCTGGTTGCTCTTCTCTGTACTTTTTCTAGTCTCAATATCTTTTTTATAATGTGGTGACCAAAACTGGATGCAGTACTCTAGCTGTGATCTTACTAAGGCTTTATAGAGTGGTATTAGGACCTCACTTGATCTTTACTGACTCCCTCTGTTAATGCAACTTAGGATTGCATTAGCTTTTTGAAAAACCTCCAGGGATTGCACTGTGGGGGATTAGGCTGCCCCTTCCTGCTTCATTGTGTGCCGGGACCAAAAGGGGAGTTGCGGGAGAAATCCCTCCGAGGATCCTGTCCCTGAGCAGGGGGACTTTGTAAGCTACAGCCACCTCCCTGGGAGAGGGCAGTAGAGAAGTATTTTTGCAGGGATGACTGAGGAACACAAGGGTCAGGGGTCATTCCACATTTCAGGGTGACTCCGGGAGCCCCCTCAGTTGCCCAGCTGCTGACGGCCGGTGGTACGTTCATGGGGTGACCAGCTTCGTCTCGATCTTGGGGTGCAATACCAAGCAGAAGCCCACCGTCTTCACCCGTGTCTCTGCTTTCATCTTCTGGATCAACCAGGTATTGCCCAGCCCCCATATCTGGGGAGGGAGTGGAAGAGTTGGGTGGGTGGATAGAGAGAGACCCCTGCCCTCTTCGGAGCTCCCGGTATCCATCCCTTCCCCTCCAAGGGGGAGAATTCATTCAACGTTTCCACTTGAGTGATGCCCGGGTCTTCCAAACCGCCCTTCCCTTTTCCCACACCTTGGCCGAGTGAGACAAACCAAGGTTTGTGGGTCAGGCCGTTGTTTTGGCACGCTCACAAACCAGCATGCCCTCGCACAACTCCATAATGCCAGATCGTCGGTTTTGCTTTGCAGATCATTTCCAGCAATTCCCGCTAAGCAGAAAGATGTGTGGCGTTTCCAGATTGGGCTCCACTTGTATACAAAGATAATAATAATATTAATAATATTAATAATAATAATAATAAATATCTTCCTGTTCTGCAGCACGTTGTCTTCTTCTTTATCTTGGTCTTGTTCGAATCCTCTGCTGTCCAATGTTTTTTTTTGGGGGGACGACCCACGCACCATGATTAATTTCAATTCCCTGATCCCCTCACCCTCTCTGACTCTGGCTGATGAAGGTTGTGCAAAGCGCGACAGAACTAAACCCACATGATGCCTATAGAAGCTCATCAAAGATTCAAATAATAGGGAAACCCTTTATTAGTTTTAAAAGAAAATCACTAGTTACTACACCCTTTCGGTAATAAGACAAATCGGACGTCCATGACAAGCAAGAATAAAGGCGGGATATAAAGAAATATATAAATAGGTTTTTAAAACCCCATAAATTTTAGGAGAAGCGAGTGCTAAATTCAAAAGGTTTATTTCTGAGTGCTGGGTAATAATTCATCTGCCTCTCCTTTTTAATGAAAATATGTAGCTGAGATAGATAGATAGATAAGATAAGATAGATAGATAGATAGATAGATAGATAGATAGATAGATAGATAGATAGATAGATAGACAGACAGACAGACAGACAGACAGACAGACAGACAGACAGACAGATGATAGATAGAGACGATGGTAGGTAGGTAGATGGATGGATGGATGGATGGAGACGATAGATAGATAGATAGGTAGATAGATAGATAGATAGATAGATAGATAGATAGATGATAGATAGATAGATGATAGATAGATAGATAGATAGATAGATAGATAGATAGATAGATAGACAGATGATAGATAGATAGATAGATAGATAGATAGATAGACAGATGATAGATAGATAGATAGATAGATAGATAGATAGACAGATGATAGATAGATAGATAGATAGATAGATAGACAGACAGACAGACAGACAGACAGACAGACAGACACCCCCACACACATACCTACACCTACACCTACACCCACACACACACCCATTAATTTCTACAGAGACCGCATAATTATTCTCTTTTTTCTCTGACACCACTTTGGAGTCAAAGTGTATTTCAGTGGTGAAATGCTATCGGTTCGGCCCGGTTTGCCCAATCCGGTAGCAAAAACTGCACGATCACCGAACTGGTAGGGAAACTGGTAGAATCTTACAACTGATGTGTTTCATCCTCTGTGATGGCCATAAACAGCTGCCTCCCACCAGCAGGCAAGAAAGAGTGAGAGAAAGAAAGAGGGAGAGAGAAAGAGAAAGGAAAAAGTGAGAGAGAGAAAGAGAAAGAGGGAAAGAGAGAAAGAAAAAGAAAGAGAAAGGGAGAGGAGAGAAAAAGAAAGGAAGGAAGGAATGAAGGAGAAAGGAAGAGCGAGCGAGAAAGAAACAGGGAGAGAAAGAGAATGAGAGAGCAAGAGAGAGAAAAAGAGAGAAAGAGAAGGAAAGAAAGGGAGAGAAAGAGGCAGAGAGGGCAAGAGAAAGAAACCAATCCAACATCAAAGAAGAAGTTGCATCTCTTACCTTTCTCTCACCTGTCTTTCTCTCTCGTGGGCCAACAGGGAAAAGGCTGGGTGGAGGGCTGAGAAGAAAGCTACATGTGGGGTCAAAGGCCACTTGTAAAGCTCTCTGCCGGAAGAGTCTGTTCACAAAGAAGGATAAACATGTTCGGACAAGCAATGGCCCTCTGTGAGGCTACAATACACGTGGGTTGCTATAAAACAGGATCTTCAGAGCCCCCTCCCCTCTTTTCCACAAGGGACCCTTGAGAAAGGTGGCTGCAGGCAGACTGTCCTAATGTGGGGGGTGCCCAAGTCTGGATCTTCTCCCAAAACCAGTTATAAAAACACAACCAACCAGGGCCGGTCCAGAGATGCAGGAAGAATAATCCTCTTCCTATTAAGCCCTTTGCCCAAGTGTCTCTGCTAATTGATAGGGGAAAGTTGTGACATCCTTATCTGGGGGGGGGGGATGCACACAGGCAGCCCCCCCTTCTCAAGACACAGCAAGAGAGGGAGGAAGACTGGTGCCCATCATCTAAAGTGGCTCCTGGATATATCCCGACCCAACCCACCTGGATGGACGTTGTCCTGTTAAGATTATTCTTCGCTGTTACAGATTACCGGTAGTCCTCAATATACGGCCACACAATTGAGCCCGACTCACACATGCTCAGTGAGGTTCTGCCCCATTTTATACCCATTCAGTGAAACCCTGCAGTTGTTAAAGTTAGTTAACACCGTTGTTAAGTGAACCCGGCTTCCCCGTTGACATTGCTCGTGAGAAGGTCGTAAAAGGGGATCCCCCACAACCAGCCCGGGATGCTGCAACCATCATAAATATGAGTCATTTGCCAAGCGTCTGAATGTAAATCACCTGATCACGGGGAACATTGCAACGGTCATAAGTGTGAAACATGGTCATAAGTCCCTTTTTTCAGAGCCTTCGAATGGTCACTAAATAAATGGTTAAAAGTCTGTAGAGATTCTCCGTCCTGCAGGTCATGGTTGTCCCAAAAATGCTTTCTTGATTTATCCTTGAAGATGTTTCGCTTCTCGTCCAAGAAGCTTCTTCCACTCTGACTGGATGGTGGTGAGGAAATGGAAGGATTGATACTCCCTTGCAGGCAGTTGGTCATTTGCATCCTTTCAGTTTAGAGGGTCGTTGAGGCCACTCGGAGGTCAGAAAGTTCCAGTTGCCTCCTGAAAAAAGCACCTTTGAGTAAGCGCAGTGTTGTAAGTCAAAGACTACCTGTACACACACACACACACACACACCTGTGTAGAAATGGCAGATACACAGAGGTCATTTAGTCTCTCCCAAAGGTATCGAAGGAAATACAAATGGCCCCGTACACTTGGTGGGCTGGCCAGAATCACAGGGAGGAAAGAACGTGGGACTTGAAGTTTGGAGATGTCTGTTTCCCTCCTGTTCCAAAACTACTCCAAAGCCCACTCCTCCCACCTTAACTGAACTTATGGGCATCTTGGGCATGGCGAGGGGGCGGGGGGGGGGGGGAAGGGTGTCAGCCAGAACAGCCCTCTGGTGAAATTGGGGTGCCTTCCATCAGCTGTTCACAGAAACAGGTCCCTGCTAGGAAAGGGGGGTTCCTGCACAGGGAAAAGAGGACAAGGAGCCAGAGGGGAACTCCCCAGACCCCACAATTTCTCCCCAGGGCAGGAAACACACCCTTTGGCTTACACACACGCACACACATGTAGCGTTCACACCCCTTCCAGATTACACCACTGCTAAGCCAAGGCTTGTTACATAAACCTCCGGAAACAAAGGATGCTTCCTGACCACCATATCTGGATGGTATGATGGGCTAATTCCAAGCAGGAGAAAAATTCAGGGTGGTTTTTGCACCCCAGCTGGGTCTGCCAGGAAATCCCCGGGAGCCAGCCCAGAAATCCTCCCCCCCCCCCAGCTTGGAGGAGATGCAAAAGAGGTGGAAATTGGCCCCCGTCAAGGAGGGAGGGGACAGAACAGGAAAGAAGCATCTCTCCCCACTCGTCAACTTGGCCTTGGCAGCTTGCGGGCCCTCCTCACCTGGCCAAGGAACCAGCTGTTACTTTCCTTGGGGAGCAGGCCAGTTTTCCAGGCCTTGGGTGGCCCCGCCAGGGCCGTGGGCACCGCCACACCTGTGCCCAAGGTCCCTGTGGCCGCTGCAGGGGGGTATTTAAGGCTCAGGACGGGCTGAAAGCCACCTTGGAAAAGATGCTGCCATTGCTGATTTCCGTCCTGTTGGTGGCCAGCGGTAAAGATGCATCTCCTGCCCTCCCGCTGCACCTCTCCCCCCCTGGTCTCCTAGCCCCTTGCCCTTGTCTTTGCTCCTCGGAGGGCTAAGTCCCTGGCCTCCGTGCCCGGGGTCTCAGTCCCCTCTCTTTTCTTCCGCAGCCGCTGGGTGTGGGCTGCCAGACTACTCTGCCCACAGCCGAGTGGTGAACGGCGATGACGCAGTGCCTTACAGCTGGCCCTGGCAGGTATGGCGGCCTACTCCTTCCTATCAGACCCACTCAACCAGCACCCCGGGCGGCCATCCCAGGCAAAGGGCTCAACCTCAAGCCAAATGGACCAGACCGGACCGGCCTGGCTAGCTGGCAATTGGGCTGCTGTCCCAGGGACTCCAGAGAAAGCCCGGCCTGGACCAGGTGTCCTTTCAGGGTGACCACCGTTTCCCTCTCTGTCCTCCCGCAGATCTCCCTCCAGTACGAGAGCAATGGTGCCTTCCATCACACCTGCGGAGGGTCCCTCATTTCCCCCGATTGGGTCATGACGGCTGCCCACTGCATCTCGTAAGTGTCCGGGGCATGCCTTCACTCTGGAGTCCAGAGAGACTTTGAATGGAGAGCTTCCCCTCTCCCTTTCCTCCTTTCTTCCTTCCTATTTCCATCTATTTTCTTCTTCCTTCCTTTCTTCCTTCTTCTCATTTCTTTCTCTCCTCATTCCATTCCTTCCTTCCCTTTTCTATTTTCTTCTTCCTTTCCTCCTTCCTTCTTCTCATTTCTTTTCCTCTTCTCATTCCCTTCCTTCCTTCCATCTTCCTTCCTTCCTATTTCCATCTATTTTCTTCTTCCTTCCTTCCTTCTTCTCATTTCTTTCCCTCCTCCTTCCCTTCCTTCCTTTAATCTTCCTTGCTTCCTTTTTTCATCTATTTTCTTCTTCCTTTCCTTCTCCTCCTCCTCCTCATTTCTAGCTCCTTATCATTTGTTTCCCTCCTAATTCCATTCTATTTTAATCCATTCCTTCTTCCTTCCTTCCTTCCTTCCTTTCTTCCCTCCTCCCTCCCTCCCTCCCCCTTTCTTTAGGATCAGTTTTTCTTCTTTTCACCCTCTGTAGCCTCGCCACAGGCCGAGGTTAGAGCCCGGGGTAGAGATTCTCCATTGTCCAGATCAAAAGCATCTTTGGGAGCCCCTGGTCCTGGTGTGTAGGCTCTTTTTCCAAAGAAGGGCATGAAGTCACCCACCCCTCCGGTCTGCGGGGGGAGGGGGGGCAGGGGGGTAACCAGACCCTCTGAGCAGCCTGTCCTGCCCTCTGAAAGCCGCTGGGCAATTTCTTCCACAGGCGATCCCGCAGGTATAAGGTGGTGCTGGGGGATTACAACCTCAAAGTCAACGAAGGCCCTGAGCAGCACGTGCCCATCAACTCCAAAGACATCTTCGTGCATCCCGGCTGGAACCCCAGCTGTGTGGCCTGTGGGTAGGTGAAGGCGTCCGTCATGGGGAGTGGGAAAGTCTCTAGCATCCCCCACCCCAGTGGTGGGATTCAAAACCTTTTACTACCGGTTCTGTGGGCGTGGCTTGGTGGGCATGGCATGGCTCGGTATGCATGGCAAGGGAAGGATACTGCAACCTCTCCATTTCCTCCCCACCTCCCTAACCTGCTTTTCAGCTCCGTTCTCTTGGGCAGGGCAACCAAAGGAGACCCAGCCAATCAGCTGTGGGCATGGCTTGGTGGGTGTGGCAAGTGAAGGTTACTGCAAAATCCCCATTCCCTCTCCACCCCCTTAACCTGCTTTGCAGCTCCGTTCCCCTGGGCAGGGCAACCAAAGGAGACCCAGCCGATCAGCTGTGGTCATGGCTTGGTGGGTGTGGCTTGGTGGGTGTGGCTTGGTGGGTGTGGCTTGGTGGGTGTGGCTTGGTGGGTGTGGCAAGTGAAGGTTACTGCAAAATCCCCCTTCCCTCCCCACCCCCCTAACCTGCTTTGCAGCTCCGTTCTCCTGGGCAGGGCAACCAAAGGAGACCCAGCAGATCAGTTGGGACTCGATGGGAAGCGGAGAAGAGATGGGGTTGGTGGGGTCAGTCAGAGGTGGCATTGGCCAGTTCTCCCAATGACTCAAAATTTCGCTACCGGTTCTCTAGAACCGGTGAGAACCGGCTGAATGCCACCTCTGCCCTGCCCATTCACGACTGTCTCCCTCTTCTGTTCCAGCAATGACATTGCACTGCTGAAACTCTCCCGCCGGCCACAACTGAACGACAAAGTCAAAGTGGGCTGCATTCCCAAGCCAGGCGCCGTCCTGCTCAATGGATACCATTGTTACATCACTGGCTGGGGACGTATTTCCAGTACGTGGGGTGCTCTCCGCAGGTGGGGTGGGTGGCTAGCGGGCTCCAGTGAGGCCTGGCTGGAACCAGGTTTCAGACCTGACCCTGTTTTTCTCTCCACAGCTGGAGGGCCTCTGCCGAGCAAGCTGCAGCAGGCTCTCCTGCCCGTGGTAGACTACGACCACTGCAGGAAGCCTGACTGGTGGGGAGGCTCCGTCAATCGTAACATGATCTGCGCTGGGGGAGACATCAAATCCGGCTGCAACGTAAGTTGGGTGCCTAGAAGGAGGAATGCCGCCGGGCACGGTCTCTTCTCCTTAAATTTGACGTGCTCTGCCTGGCAAGCCCTACAGGCAGTTCACAGCATGTCAAAACAAGAAAAACTGAATATAAAAACTACAGCATTTAGGGAAGAGCGAAGCAGGAAGGGATGGTGCATGCTGCCCTCTTGTGTCCGATGGGAGGCACTACACTACAAAGGGAATGTAAATGGTGAAATACAGAAAAACAGGTTGTCTTTTGGGACCAATCTTCCTTCCTTCCTTCCTTCCTTCCTTCCTTCCTTCCTTCCTTCCTTCCTTCCTTCCTTCCTTTCTTTCTTTCTTTCTTCTTTTTATCTATCTATCTATCTATCTATCTATCTATCTATCTATCTATCCATCCATCTGCGAAATACCACTCACGCATCATCACAAAATCTCCAGAACCGTAAAGCCCACAAACTTGAAATTCGGCATGTTATGTTCCTCTTGGTTTCTACTTGCCTACAGTCCCCTCACCATCCTGGTTGTTCTTCTCTGCACTCTTTCTTAGACGTCTCAAAATCTTTTTTATATCTAGTTAAAAACAGGGCATCTGGCCTTTCCGTGGATGCTTTGGGCCGTCACAGCTAGCAGGAAAGAGCAGGGGGTGTGCGTGTATGCATGTGTCTGTCTTCCCTTAGGCTCCCTTGTCGTACCCCAGGCTGTTAGTTTAGCTGTGGCTTCCGCTCTCCCCTCCTGTCCGATTTCTCGAGCAGCCTTGATCAAATCTTATCGCCATCCGTGGGGCGAGGTTTGAACTGGACGCAGAGAAATAAAGCGGAGGGCTCACACGCAGACTCTGTGCCACATTGACAGGGTGACTCCGGCGGCCCCCTCAACTGTCAGGGCCAGGACGGCCGGTGGTACGTCCATGGGATCGCCAGCTTCGTGTCCGCGATGGGCTGCAATACCTTGAGGAAGCCCACCGTCTTCACCCGGGTTTCTGCCTTTGATGCTTGGGTCCTGGAGGTGAGCTGCTTCCCACTCGCCCACCCTGCTTTCCCTGAGCTAGGAGAAACCTCTTGATGGCCTTGAGGGGACCCCACAGCATCGTAGCTCCCATGCAGCGATTTAGGGCTGCAGAAAGAGATGACGGATAACCCTGAAGAGGCCACTGCTTGGTTTCTCCCTTGCAAAACCATCCTTGCCCTCCCCTGCTGTGGCTAAGACCTTTTTTTCCTTCCCTTCCAGATACTCAAGGGGCAGTGAGCAGGAGAACAGGCCAGGCTTCTAGTTCAAGAATAAATTCACTTTGAAGGTGCCGTCTGGTCTTGTGTTGGAATCTTATTTCCCGCGCGTTGGGGGCAGGGATGGACTTCAAAAATTTCAGCAACCAGTTCTCGGCCCAGTTGCTAGGTGGGCGTGGCCAGGGTGGGCGTGGCCTAGTTGGCCTCCTGCACCATGGCGGAGGTGTGGGGGGTTTTTTGCCTTCCCTGGGTTCCTGAGGCTTTCCTCGAGCCCCCAGGAGGGCAAAAATGCCTCCCCCCCAGACTCCGGAGGTTCTCTGAAAGCCAGAAACTGGGCCATTTCTGGCTTTCCTGAACTTTCTGGAGGCCCGTTTTTTGCCCTCCCTGAGCCTCCGTGCAGGCCCTCCACTTAACCTGCATCCAAAACGGGCCACGTGGGGACTCCTAGGAGGGGAGAGGTGGGTGGAGCCAGCCAGGAGTGGGCTTTGGGGGTTCCCTGAACTGTGCAGAATCTTAGCTAGGGGCTCTCCTGAACCCCTGCAACCCCCCAGCAGCCCAACATTGGTTGGGGGGCAGAGAAGGGAGGCCACCTGGGCACAACAGAGGAAAATGAATGGGGAAAAACAGCCCACTCCAAAGAAGCGTTTGGGCTAAGTGTTGAGGTATTCCCCGTTAGGAGAATGAGTGCACTCAGGGAAACGTAGTGAGAGTGGTGATGAATAACACACAACTAGCACACAGATACACTGAATACTCAAATGTAGGTTTTATTTCCAGTAAACAGGTAGGCAAAGTCCAACGAACAGTCCAAGTCATACACGGTTAAAACAGTTAATATTCAGTCCAGGGATAATCCAAAAACGAAGTTCAGTAAACGTAATTTGCTAACAGTTGCAAGACTCATAGCAATCCAAGCAGAACGACGATCAGGTAAAACGGCAATAGGGAAATGCAAGAAGTAGTACAAACCAGGTTTCTGGCTCCATCTTATGGCCGTTGAAGGAACCACACCCAATTACAATTACAGCATTCTCTTAAAGATACAACATTAAATGACTATCCTGGTTTATATCGCCAACCCAACTGTTAGGTGACTATCATTCCTAACACTAAGTCTCTGGGGTGTCCCATCTTCTCTCCCCAAAGCCTCCTCGACCTGCAAAAGGGCTGCCCGAGGCCCTGAAGGATAACATTTTCCGGCTTTCCGCCGTGCAGTGAGCACAACCTCACCCCGTACCCCTCGCCACGCCCATAGAGAACGGCGGGGTTACTGTGAAACCTGCCATGAATGCAGCTGACATCATCCCACGCCCTGGCTCAGCCCTGGGCAAGTCTTCCTGGGTGCCCAGCGCTGGGCTCAAAGGCACAGCTGCTATGGGCAAGGGGTGTGTTTGTGTGTGTATGTGTGTGTGTGTGTGTCTGGCAGGACCTGTCATCCCCTCTGGGGACCCCAGCCCCAATTCTACTCCCACTCTGCTCCCTCTGGCTTCTTTCGTTCTCCCCTTGGAACCAGTTTTAATACAGGATTCAACCACTGCCTCTTTTTTTTTCAACCTGTGGACTTTGACTTCCAGAATTCCTCAGCCAGCCATGCTAGGAGTTGAAGTCCACAGGTGGCAAAGGGGCCAGAGTTGCCTAGCCCTGCTTTTAAGATGACTGCAAACGCCTTCCGCCAGCAGATGGCAATGTCTTCCTGCTTGTCGAAGACCTCTCTGGGTCTCTTCAGATTACAGATTACCAGAGTTGGAAGGGACCTTGTAGCTCATCTAGTCCAACCCCCAGTCCAAGCAGGAGATCCTATACCATTTCTGACAAAGGGCAGTCCAGTCTCTTCTTGAAAGTTCCACTGTTGAAGTTCCCACCTTGACTAAGCCATCATCACCCTTTCTCCCCCTGCCTGGCTCAAGGCTCAGAGATCTCTAAGGAAGCAGTCAGTGGGGCTTGGAGTGCCCACCCTCGTCCTGCCAGTCCATGTAGGGAAGGGAAGCCACTTGGCTGAATATGGACGAATTATGTCCAGAACAGGGGCCTCCAACCATGGCAACTTTAAGCCTGGCGGACTTCAACTCCCAGAATTCCCCAGCCAGAAAGCTGGGGGCTAAAACATATGACAAACGGTTGCAGGAAATGGGCATGGATAGTCCAGTGGAGAGAAGGAGCAGGGGAGACAGGAGAGCAGTCTTCCAATAGTTTAAGGAAGAGAGAGAGAAAGAAAAAGAAAGAGAAAGAGGGAGAGGAGAGAAAGAGGAAGGAAGGAGAGAAAAAAGAGGGAGAGAAAGAGAGAGAGGGGAAGAGAAAAAGTGAGAAGGAGAACAAAAAAGGAGAGAAAGAGGGAGAGAGGAGAAAGAAAAAGAAAGGAAGGAAGGAAGTAAAGAAAGAAAGAGGGAGAAAAAGAGAGGGAGAGAGAGAAAGAGAGAGTGACTGGAGGCTAAAATATACGATGAACAGTTGCAAGAACCAGGCCTGGCTAGTCTAGGGAAGAGAAGGACCAGGGGACACAGGAGAGCAGTCTTCCAATATTTGAGGGGCTGCCCCAGAGAGGAGGAAGGGGTCAAGCTATTTCCCAAAGCACTCGAAGGCCAGACAAGGAATAATGGTTGGAAATTGAACAAGGAGAAATTCAACCTGGAAATAAGGAGGAATTTTCTAACAGTGAGAACAATCAACCCGTGGAACAGAAGTTGCCTTCAGAAGTCTATTGACCTCACCCCTTTCCTAAGAGGTCTGTAGAGGGCGTGCATAAGTGCACCAACGTGCCTACCGTCCCTTTCCTATTTTTTTTTATTTTTCTTATATGTACCCATTTCATGTATTCATAACTATGCATATACTTATACCTATTATCTTGTAAGCGATTGACAAATCAAATAAATAAATAAATAAAGTTGTGGGAGCTTCATCTCTTCGACTTTCAAGAAGAGACTGGACTGCCATTTGTCAGAAATGGTGTAGCGTCTTCTGCTTGGGCGGGGGGTTGGACTAGATGACCTACAAGGTCCCTTCCAACTCTGCTAATCTGTTATCTGGCTGGGGAATTCTGGGAGTTGACATCCACCAGGCTTAAAGTTGCCAAGATTAGAGATTCCTGGTCCAGAACACACTGTTCATACTTCCAGACAGATATCCCCCCGCCCATTAAACCATATCACATTCGCCTCTCTCAGCCGGACTAAAGGTTATGGGGTGCAGTCAAAGAGGGGAGGCAGAGAGGAGAGGCTGGGACAGAGCAGCCTGTGTGTGTCCCACCCTCTTCTCAGGCTGAATAGTCAAGACCTTGTTGATGATCCAAACTCTGTCAAGGACCTTGGAGTACTCATCTCTAATGACCTAAGTGCTAGAGCCCACTGTAACTACATAGCCAAAAAGGCATTAAGAGTTCTTAACCTAATCCTACGTAGTTTTTTCTCTGGTAATATCACTCTACTAACTAGAGCATACAAAACATTTGCTAGATCAATACTCGAATACAGCTCATCAATCTGGAACCCACATTACGTATCTGATATTAACACAGTTGAGAAAGTCCAGGAATATTTCACAAGAAGAGTCCTCCACTCCTCTACTCGTTGCAGAATACCTTATGCCACCAAACTCGAAATTCTAGACCTAGAAAACCTAGAACTACACCACCTCTGGTCCAATCTAAGTATAGTATATAAAATCATACATTGCAATGTCCTACCTGTCAATGAATACTTCAGCTTCAACCACAACAACACAAGAGCACACAATAGATACAAACTCAAGGAAAACTGCACCAAACTTGATTGCAGGAAATACGCCTTCAGCAACAGAGTGGTCAATGTCTGGAATACTCTTACCTGACTCTGTGGTTTCTTCCCCAAACCCCAAAAACTTTAACCTTAGGCTGTCTACTCTTGACCTCCCCCCTTTCCTAAGAGGTCTGTAGGGGGTGTGCATAAGTGCACCAACGTGCCTACCGTCCTTCTCCTATTATTTCTTTTTTATTTTCTTATATGTATCCAGGTATTAATAACTATGTTTTTACTTATGCCTATTATCTTGTAAGCAATTGACAGAAAGAAAGAAAGAAAGAAAGAGAGAGAGAGAGAGAGAGAGAGAGAGAAAGAAAGAAAGAAAGAAAGAAAGAAAGAAAGAAAGAAAGAAAGAAAGAAAGAAAGAAAGAAAGAAAGAAAGAAAGAAAAGAAAATGATTCCTGCAGCCGCCAAGACCTTTTGGCAAAGCAACTGTGTTTATCACCACAAGCGTCAAATAACAAGGCTGGGAACGTCCCGAACCAAAAGGCCCCTCTGCGGTAGACTGACAGTCCCAGGATCCTTCGGCACCGGCTTGCCCCCGACAACACGCACCACGCACTCCTTGACGCTGCCAAACTCTTTGAACTTGGAACCCGGCCCGCCTTAAGAGGGGATGCCTTGGCAACCGGCCTGGAGTTTGATTGACAGTGCAACACATTCAGGCTGCTGGGTGTGGGGTGGGAAGGGGAGGAGAGGAGAGCCGGTGGCAGGCCAGGCAGGAAATGGGACCGCAGGCCCACACAGTCCAGCAAGGGCTGGCTGGATCAATGGCTGCAACCGAGGCATGCCAGGGTCAGGACAGGCTGCCCAGGGTCTACCTCCCAGGGTCAAAAGCTGGGAGGACCTCCCAAGAACATCGGCTTAGTAGAGTTGGAAGGGACCTCTGAAGTCTTCTAGTCCAACCCCTAGTCATTATCCTGGGACTCGTATATTCACCTTTATTTGTGAGACATTTATCCTGTTTTGAGACAAATGGCTGCACAACGTCTGGTGGCAAGCAGTTCCACTGGCTAATTGTTCTCACTGTTAGGAAGTGTCAGATCCGTGTATCTGCCATTCTTCAACGGAAGAAGAAGGCGGGGGGGAGTTGGTACAAGTAATCCTTTTTTTGATGTAACCTGAACATCTTAAGTCTTGTATTAAATCTGTATAACTTGCAACTGGGGGACTGGAGCCCAGATGCCTGGAAACTTGTCACCTCTTGGAGAGATAGCAAGAGGAGAAGGGTTCATAAAAATTCCAGCTCCGAAAGAAACTTCCTGGGAAGCTTTTCTCAATTACGTTCCCAGAAAAAGTAGTTGGGGGGGGGGATTAACATGTTGCTTCTTTGTATTGATAAATATAATCCACACCAGACTAAGGGGAGGGGTTCTAACTCTCTTTATCTATGTTGCATGCCTGGAGGCATATTAGACCCTGCTTTGACTATTACCCAGGGGTGGGATTCTACCGGTTCAGACTGGTTCTATAGAACCAGTTGTTATGA
The DNA here is from genome assembly GCA_023653725.1 of Bungarus multicinctus. Classification (NCBI taxonomy): domain Eukaryota; kingdom Metazoa; phylum Chordata; class Lepidosauria; order Squamata; family Elapidae; genus Bungarus; species Bungarus multicinctus. The sequence continues at coordinate 789,565 of CM042845.1, forward strand.
TTCTGTGCAGGTCAGAGAACCGGCAAATCGTGCGCCTGGCTGACCCCATCCCTCTCCGCCCATCCCTCCCCATCCCTGCCTAGTCAGTCCTTATTGCGAATGCCTGACATCGCTGACTGTGTTCTTAAGTCACTCCTTAAGGCAGCTGGCTGAGGAACTCTGGGAGTTGAAGTCCACAAGTCTTAAAGTAGCCAAGGTTGGAGACCCCTGCCTTAAGGTATTTCTTTCTTTTCCCCCTCCCAAAGATCAGCTGTTCCGATGATCAGCTGTGCTAGGATTCCCCTCGCTGTCTTACTGCTTTGCCCAGGAGGCAAAAAAACCCCAGTGTGTGTGTGTGTGTGTATGCTGCAAATAAAAATAGAAGCCACGCCCACCCAGTCACATGGCCAGGCCCACCTAGCCACGCCCACAGAACCAGTTGTTCCAAAATTGGAATCCCACCTCTGCTATTACCTGGGTAACTTCCTTTTCACAATAAAGAATTCCTTTTGAAATACCCACTTTTCAGAAGTTCATTCTTATCCTTTGAAGGGGAGGGAGTCTGGGCCTTACGGGAAGTTTCTGCTTTAATTCCAGGTTGCTTTTCTCCTCGATGAGTTTCTCTCCTTCGTTCCTTGTTCTTGCCTTTTGGTGCTTTCGAAAACAATTGGACCCTATTTCGCTATTTGAGGTCAGTGCTACTAAGGCTGGGCAGAGAGACAGAGATGGTGGCACTAAGGGCATCAGCAAGGGCTGGAGGGGCAAGAGAAGCACTCAAAGCCCCCGAAGACGAGAGAGGGGGAAGTGCAGAGCTGTTGAATTAAGGCATCCAAAAACCTCCGTCCCCTGGCTGGCCTCCCTCTTACTCATCCCACAAGAACGTGTGCTTAAAAGGCTGCCTGACTCGCTGGACACAATGTCCCCCTTTCCATAAATAAGCAGCAGGGGCAGCGACCTCTCTTTCCCTCTCTGCCCGCTCCATGGTGCCTACTACAGGCATGGGCAGGGCCTTGGTGGTGCAGGCTGTTAATCATCTAGCACTTAGCTCAATTGCCTGCAATTAGTGCAGGTTCAAATCCCACCAGGCTCAAGGTTGACTCAGCCTTCCATCCTCTCGGGGTAGGTAAATTAAGGACCCAAGAATTGTTGGGGGCAATAAGCTGACTTTGTAAAATGCCGCTTGGGGAGGGGGGGGGGGCAAAAAGCCCTAGTAATAAGTAGGCACATACAATGGAATGAAGGCTATTGGCGAGCACTTAGCATGGTGCTCCATAGACTGTAAGCCGCCCTGAGTCTCCGGAGAAGGGCGGCATACAAATATAAATAAAAATATTTTTTTTTAAAAATGGGCAGCTCTTCGCAGGGAGCCAAGCACTTCTCTTTTGCCTAGGAGGCAGGTGGAGGTGGGGGTGGGAGGGGCTCTTCGGAAAGAGAAACAAGGTGGAGGGGTGGCAGATGCAATTCAGCCCTGCCTGGCCACCAGACACCTCTCTTTGGCCAAAGGCAAAGGGGAAGAGAGAAGAAAGACAAAGTACTCTAACAGAAGGAAATTCACTGTAGAGAAAAGGAAAGTCTTACATTTAGGCAAGAAAAACCAAAAGGACACATATAGATTGGGTGAAACCAGGCTCAATAGCAGTGACTGGGAGAGGGATCTTGGAGTCTTAGTGGACAACCAGCTAAATAGGAGCCAGCCGTGTGCAGCAGCAGCCAAAAAAGCCAATGCAATCCTAAATTGTATTAACAGAGAGATACAATCGAGATCAAGGGAGGTATTAATACCACTCTATAAAGCCTTAGTAAGACCACACATAGAGTACTGCATCCAGTTTTGGTCACCACACTATAAAAAAGAGGTTGAGAATCTAGAAAAAGTGCAGAGAAGAGCAACCAGGATGATTAGGGGACTGGAGGCTAAAACATACGATGAATGGTTGCAGGAACTGGGCCTGGCTAGTCTAGGGAAGAGAAGGAACAGGGGAGACAGGAGAGCAGCCTTCCAATATTTGAAGGGAGAGGGAGAGAAAGAGAACAAAAAGAGAAAGGAGAGAGAGAAAAAGAAAGGAAGGAAAGAGAGAAAGAAAGAGAGAAAGAGAGTGAGAGAGAGCAAGAGAGACTGGAGGCTAAAACGTAGGATGAATGGTTGCAGGAACTGGGCCTGGCTAGTCTAGGGAAGAGAAGGGCCAGGGGAGGCAGGAGAGCAGCCTTCCAATATTTGAAGGGAGAGGGAGAGAAAGAGAACAAAAAGAGAAAGGAGAGAGAAAAAGAAAGGAAGGAGAGAAAGAAAGAGAGAAAGAGAGTGAGAGAGAGCAAGAGAGACTGGAGGCTAAAACGTACGATGAATGGTTGCAGGAACTGGGCCTGGCTAGTCTAGGGAAGAGAAGGGCCAGGGGAGGCAGGAGAGCAGCCTTCCAATATTTGAAGGGAGAGGGAGAGAAAGAGAACAAAAAGAGAAAGGAGAGAGAGAAAAAGAAAGGAAGGAGAGAAAGAAAGAAAGTGAGAAAGAGAGGGAGAGAGAGCAAGAGAGACTGGAGGCTAAAACGTACGATGAATGGTTGCAGGAACTGGGCCTGGCTAGTCTAGGGAAGAGAAGGGCCAGGGGAGGCAGGAGAGCAGCCTTCCAATATTTGAGGGGCTGCCACAGAGAGGGAGTGGGGGTCAACCTGTTTTCCAAGGCACACGAAGGCCAGACAAGAAATAATAGATGGAAACTGAACAAGAAGAGATTCAATCTGGAAATAAGGAAAAATTTCCTGACAGTGAGAACAATCAATCCATGGAACAGAAGTTCCCTCCAGAAGCTGTGGGAGCTTCATCCCTGGAGGCTTTCAAGAAGAGACTGGTCTGCCCTCTGTCAGGAATGGTGGAGGGTCTCCTGCTTGGGTGGGGGGTTGGACTAGATGACCTACAAGGTCCCTTCCAACTCTGATTATCTGTAAATATTTGCCATATAACTAAAATCTAACACGGAACAGATTAAATAATATTACTAAGACTTCCGGGCTGCCTGAATCTGCTTCTTGCAACCAACCAGACTGGGGTGGGTGGGGAGAGGGCAAGAAGACCGTCTGGGCTGGGCTGCCCCTCACCTGCACCCCATTCCCCGGGGAGATTCACCTGGGGAGCTCCTCCTTCTGTGCTTTCCAGGGCCGACTGGCTATTTTGGGAGAAGCCTCATGGCGGAAGTGATTCATGTGAGTTTCTGGGTGGGCTCCGAGAAAGTAGGCAAAACACAGTGCAGAAAAGAAGCCAATGTGTGGTTGTGGGGGGGGGGGGAGGGGTAGGATGAGGAAAGCCGAGGAGTGGCTGGATAGGATATTGGGTGATGGAGAGGTTCAACCCAACATTTTCCCAGAGCCACGCGTTGCTTTCACGGTGTAGGGCCATGACCTCCCCGAAAACGTTGGAGCCCACCACCACCACCCCCCGGGAAAAATAGGGGACTCAACCCTGCCCCGCCTAGATATCCGCACCTGTGCCCCCTCCTTCTCCTGGGCAGGCCTGTGGCAACCCCAAAAGGAGGGCAAAGGAGAGCCTGTGTCCCTTCCTGGCTCAAAGCCAAGGTCACAATGATATCCTATCGCGTTCCAAACATCGCTCCGCTTCCGAGAACCGTGTAGTAGTAAAAGACAGGTTTTTATGCAATGATTACTCGTGTTTTACAGTCACTTTTTACAGCCGGGGGAGTATCACGAAGGCTGGAATGCGTCTGCCACTCAGCTTAAGAGCCCTCGTTCCCAGTTTATGGCCGCGATAGAACGGCATGTCAGAGGTCAGTCTCACCGCACAGCCAGACATCAGACAGAATAAAACACATATTAAAGATTAAATCTATATTGGGCCCCCCAGGTCAGAAGAGTCCAAGGCAATATTGTTTTGCTTCCTTGTCCTCACAGGTGGGTTGTTTGGAAGGCAGGTTGCTCCACAAACAAGATCCTTCAACCTCTGTAACACTTTGCACTAAAACTGCCTTAGTTTTCCCATGACAGCACTTGGCAAGAGCCCTTAGCACTTATATACCGCTTCATAGTGCTTCACAGCCCGCTCTGAGGGGTTTACAGAGGCAGCGTCTTGACCCCCAAACAATCTGGGTCCTTGTTTTACTCACCTCAGAAGGACAGAAGGCTGAGTTCAACCTTGAACATGTCAGGATCGAACTGCTGACAGTCGGCAGAGTTTGCCTGCAATACCCCATTCTAACCCCTGCACCACCACGGCTCTTATAAATAGCAATAACACTAGCCCTTAGACTTAGGTACCACTTCCCAGTGCTTTTAAGCCCCCTCTAAGTGGTTTACAAAGTCAGACTCTTGCCTCCAACAATCTGGATCCTCGTTTTACCCACCTCGGAAGGACGGAAGGCTGAGTTCAACCTTGAGCCTGTCAGGATCGAACTGCTGGCAATTGGCAGAATTAGCCAATTCCGTATTCTTACTCATGTTTATACCTATACCTATTATTTTGTAAGCGATTGACAAATAAAATAAATAAATAAAATAAAAAATAAAGGAAGGAAGGAAGGAAAGAAGGAAGGAAAGAAAGAAAGAAGGAAGGAAGGGGGAGGAAGGAGAACAGGGAAGGGGAAGGAAGGAAGGAAGGAAGGAAGGAAGGAAGGAAGGAAGGAAGGAAGGAAGGAAGGAAGGAAGGAAGGAAGGAAGGAAAAGAATAGAGGGAGAAGAGAAAAGAAGGGAGGGAGAGAGAGGAAGGAAGGAAAGAAGGAAGGAAAGGAAGGGAGAGAATACCCACTCCCAAGAAGTCCGTAAGGGGCATGCATAAGTGCACCATCGTGCCTCCCATTCCTGTCCTAATGTCCCCATTTAATCATACCTGTTTTCTGTATTTTTACTCATGTTTATACTTATACCTATTATCTTGTAAGCAATTGACAAATCAAATAAATAAATAAAATATAAAATAAAGGAAGGAAGGAAAGAAGGAAGGAAGGGGAGGAAGGAGAAAGGAAGGGGAAGGAAGGAAGGAAGGAAGGAAGGAAGGAAGGAAGGAAGGAAGGAAGGAAGGAAGGAAGGAAGGAAGGAAGGAAGGAAGGAGAGAAAAGAATAGAGGGAGAGAGAAAAGAAGGGAGGGAGAGGGAGGAAGGAAAAAAGGAAGAAAGGAAAGGAAGGGAGAGAATACCCACTCCCAAGAGGTCTGTAAGGGCCATGCATAAATGCACCATCGTGCCTCCCATCCCTGTCCTATTGTTTCCATTTAATCGTTTCTGTTTTCTGTATTCTTACTCATGTTTATACTTAAACCTATGATCTTGTAAGCGATTGACAAATCAAATCAAATAAATAAAAATAAATAAATAAAATAAATCACGCCAGCCAGCCCAGGAAATGGATTTCTGCCTCCTGGGCCTGTCTTTATTTCCTCCATTGTTCTCACAGAGGACATGTCTTGCAGAACAGAGACTAGAAATAGTCCAGGCACAGGGCACCCTCCACACAATCCCAAGACCCAGTGCTAATTCAGGGGTTACAGAACCCACCCTCTCTTCTGAACTCTCCCAACACCATCCATCGCCTGCTTACCAGGCCCAGCCAGAAAAGACCTGGCCAAGCTGTGGCCTGATGGGGGCCAAGACAAAGAAGCAACCAGTTTCTGAAAACACAGTCAGAAAGCCGAGGGGCTTAATCCCAACAACCACAGAGCACCACCGGAGGCATGGTTAACTCAGTGCCCCACTAAGGAGAACCTACATTTTGGGGAATAAAATAGAATAGAGTAGAGTAGGGTAGGGTAGGGTAGGGTAGAGTAGAGTAGAGTAGAGTAGAGTAGAGTAGAGTAAAGTAGAGTAGAAGAATAAGATCTTGGAGGTCTTCTAGTCCAGCCCACTGCTCAAGCAGGAGATCCTATACCATTTCACAACTGGCTGTCCAGTCTCTTTTTGAAACCCTTCAGTGATGGAGTGCCCGTAAGTTTATGGAGGCAAGCAGTTCCACCGACCGATTGTTCTCACTGTCAAGAAATTCCTCCTTAGTTCTAGGTTGCTTCTCTCCTTGATTAGTTTCCACCTGTTGCTTCTTCTCCTGCCTTCTGGGAGTTTGGAGAATAAGTAGACACCCCCCCCCCCAATCTTCTTTGGGGCAGCCCCTCAGATGTAGGAACAGTACTATTACGTCACCCCAGTCCTTCTTTTCGTAACCAATTCCTGTAACCATTCTTACGTGCTTAAGAGCAGCCCTGATCCACCTGGCCGCAGCTTTGCCTCTCTGGGAGTCCTTGGCAAGTTGGCACGACTCCCAGCCCCCTGCATCTCTCTCCGGTCAGCCTGGGCTCCCCTTGCCTTTGGGCCTTGCGGATTGGGAGCCTGGCTGGTAGGCCTCTTAATGGGAGCTTGTGGAGCTGGCCGTGGTCCTGCCCTCCACGGACCTGCCCACTGTGAGAGCCTCTTGAGTAGGGGAAGGAAGTTGCCAACCCTGGCCCACCTTGCCTGCCCATCACCCTCCACTCAGAAGGAGGCACGATAATCTCAGAGGAGGGGGGGGGGAGGCATAATTTAGAATAATCCTGACTGCTGCTTTGGATAAATGTGTTTTATATGTGGTATTTTATCTTGCCTGTTCACCGCCCCGAGTCCCTTTGGGAGAAGGGGTCGGTATATAAATTTAAATAAATAAATAAAATATCCCACATGTGGCTCCTTCTCCTGGCAAAAAAAAGGGGTTGCGAAGCATCCAGCCCTGACTAAACCACACAGCTGTCCAGCAGGCCATCTTATCAGGGACCGGCAATGCTGTGAGCGACAGAGAAAGACCTGGCTTTGGCAAAAGTGCCCTCTTAATGCCAGCAGAGGCGCCGTGGGACAGAGCATGCTGAGTCTGTGGGAATTCAGGGGACTCCGTGTCTCTTAGACAGAGGGAGTGATGCTAAGGCACCCAGTGTTCACACGGTTGGAAGGGACCTCGTAGGTCATCTACTCCAACCCCCACCTAAGCAGGAGACCCTACACCATTCCTGACAGAGAGAAGTTCCAGTCTCTTCTTGAAAGCCTCCAGGGATGGGGCTCCCACGACTCCCGAAGGCAACTTTTGTTCCATTGGCTGATTGCTCTCCCTGTCAGAAAATTCCTCCTTATTTCCAAGTTGAATCTCTCCTTGATCAGTTTCCATCCATTATTCCTTGTCTGGCCTTCGGGGGCTTTGGAAAACAGCTTGACCCACTCCTCTCTCCCTCAAATATTGGAAGGCTGCTCTCCTGTCTCCCCCGGTCCTTCTCTTCCCTAGACTAGCCAGGCCCAGTTCCTGCAACCGTTCATCCTACGTTTTAGCCTCCAGTCTCTCTTGCTCTCTCTCCCTCTCTTTCTCACTTTCTTTCTTTCTCTCCTTCCTTCCTTTCTTCTTCTCTCTCTCCTTCTTTCTCTCCCTCTCCCTTCAAATATTGGAAGGCTGCTGTTTTGTCTCCCCTAGTCCTTCTCTTCCCTAGACTAGCCAGGCCCAGTTCCCGCAACCGTTCATCCTACGTTTTAGCCTCCAGTCCCTTCATCGTCTTGGTTGTTCTTATCTGCCCTCTTCCTCTTTTTTAATAGCGTGGTGACTAAAACTGGATGCAGTACTGAAAGGCAACAGGATAGGGCAAGCCATGCCCAACGTTTCCACTTGCAAGGCTATGGGTCCGGGTTGTGGCTCTAGGTTTGAGAGGCTGCCTCGCTGCTTCGGCAAGCGGGGAGATCTCATGATGCAGTGGGAAAAGGCGGGGAGGTGCCATGGCCGGGCGCTTTGCAAACGGCCAATGCCGGGAGCCAGAAGAAGAGGTTGGGAAGGGGGCAAAGTCGCTTCTTTTCCGCCCCGCCCGACTGGCGGGTGCCGAAACGGAACAAGAGTTTGGTGTGCGCCGAGGGCGGGCAAGGCGGGGACGGGCGACCTCGGAGGAGGGGCCGCGGGCTCCGCCCCATCCCTCCGAGTGGAATTTTCCGGAGCGGCGGCGGCGGAGGCGTCGAGATGCGCAGCATAAAAGCGGTGGCGAAGCAGCGCGGCAGCGGGACGGCTGCGGAGCGCGGCGGAGGGTAAGCGAGAGAGAGAGAGAGAGAGAGAGAAAGAGGGCAGGTGCGTTGGGCGGGCGGGACCCCCGGCGGCGCTCCGAGTCTGGGGGGGCGGCGCAGAGAGCGCGCGCGCGGCCGGTGGAGGAGCTTCCACCTTCGGGAGCAGTCTAGCTGCGACGGCGCCCGTGTCGGGGTCCTTCCCTGCAGGGAGATCCTCTTAGAGGTGGGGACTCCAGGAAAGCGCTGAAAGTGGGGGAGAACCCCCCCCCCAACGGACCAGGCAGGGCTCCCCACATCCCCGCGGTGGTGGTGGTGATGAGACGTCTGCAGGCTGAGATCCGGGGAAGGGGCGGCTCTGCCCCTGCCCAGAAGGCTCCCTGGATCCCCGCTCCCCAGGATCCCAGGAGGGAAAGGCGACGGGTGCAGGGAGTTCAGAACAGGGAGCCTCCTCCCCCTCCCCCTCTTTGAACCCTCTCTCTCTAAACCCGCTGACCCAGAAGCGCAGAAACACAAGAGGCGTCAGCTGGCAGGAGAGAGTGCCCAATGCCCAGTTCCTCATCCTGGGATGCCTGCCCTCTTCTCTCATTTGGTGGAAGGGGGCGGTCTGTGGAGACTTAAACCCAACCTCCCTCCCCGGCTCATAGCATCCCAGCTGGCATGGTTCCTTTGCAAGCCATAGCTCAGGCTTGTCCAACCTCCCCTCTTCAAACTTGACAGCTTTGAGGCTTGTGGACTTCAATTCCCAGGATTCCTCCTCCAGCCATGGTAGCTCAAGAATTCTGGGAGTTGAAGCCCACTAGTCTTACACTTGCCAAGTTTGAAGATCCTTGGATTAAAGATAGATAGGTAGATAGGTTAGATAGGTAGATGGTAGATAGGTAGGTAGGTAGATAAAGATAGAAGATAGTTACTGTAGATCAGGGGTCTTCAAACTTGCAGATTTAAGACTTGTGGACTTCAACTCCCAGAATTCCTCCTCCAGCCATGTTAGCTCAGGAATTCTGGGAGTTGAAGTCCACAAGTCTTAAACTTGCCAAGTTTGAAGACCCTTGGCGTACAGGGACCAGTTCCCTCTGTCTCTCCCTCCCTCCTTCTCGTGCAACAGGCCTGCTGGGACTGACAGGCAGGCTAACCAGAGTTCCGCTCTCCCCAGCCTGCCAGGAGAATCCCGGCTCCAATTATCCCAGCATCCATTTCTCAGGCACGCTGAAATCCTTCCGTGGTCCTGTGGCCGGCATGACTAAACGCTGAAGGCGCACGGAACGTTGCTGTTCCCTTCCCACCAAAGGGGGTCCCTATTTTTCTACTCGCATTTTCTACCTGCTTTTGAACTGCTCGGTTGGCAGAAGCTGGGACAGGCAACGGGAGGCTCACTCCCTTATGCAGCGCTAGGGATTCGAACCGCCGACCTTCCTTTCTGATCGACAAGCTCAGTGTCTTAGCCCCTGAGCCACCTCGTACCTAAGGTTTTTTTTTTAAATCCTGCCTTTATTTTCTTTTTACTTTTAGAAATAGCTCAACGTGGAAAAGATACCTAATCCTCCATCCTCCTTCGACTTGCACCCTAAAACAACTTTCCTGTGAGGTAAGTTGGGCTGAAAGGGGTAGACTGACCCAAAGTCACCCAGTGGGCTTTTTTGGCCAAGGTTGGACTAGAACTCACCATCGCCTGGTGTTTTTTTTTTAACCTGGTGCCTTCCCCACTAGACGAAACTGGTCTCAGCCCCATTCAATGATCCATCTCATTTTGGAAGGGGTGGGGTCCCTTCTGGGCTTCCTCCGCTCCACCCTCTCTTCATCCCTGCCTCTTCTTAAACCTCGCTGCCCGCAAAAGCGCGATTGACCGACGCTTGCAGGGGGAAAATGCTAGAATTATTGCCCTGCCAGGAAAGTGAATCTTGCTCATTGTTTACAAGCAGACAAAACCACACTGTGCTTTGTTTTTTATGGCACCCTCTGCCAAGAGGCAGCCAGGCCTCTAATCCACCCCCCCCCCACCCCACCGTTTCAATTTCAGGGACATCAGTGGGCAGGGATTTCCGGCTGAACGTTGATCACAATGTGGATAGCATCTCCCCATTCTGGTAAGTCAGATATAAAGCTGATACCTCTTCCCCACTACAACCCAGGCTTCTTCTCTCCCTCCAACAGCTGGCCTTCAATGGGCAGAAGCAGCTCAATTCCTCCCCCCCACCCCACCCAAGAAAACTGGGAACCAGAGGGGCAAATAAGCCAGAAGGGAAGCCACCCCAAAGGCAGCGGAGGGCCCTTTGGGTCCACAAAGTGTGAGAGGACAATCGCAACTCCCCTAAAGCTCACACAAGACTTACTTCGATCCGTGGCGCCTGCCTCCTCCTGCTTCCGTTGTAGACCCGCCCTTGGATGCCAGCAGCGACCTCTAAAGCAGGAGGGCGCCCGTTTCTCCCAGCTCTGCAGGGCTGCCAGGGTGCCACAATCTCAGCCCGGTGCTGCAGAAGGATAGAAAACACGCCTGTTTTTCCATAGAATGCTGCCAGCTCAAAAGAAAACACCCAGCTTATATCCAACCCAGGACCCCTCCCAAAGACCCTTTGGTGGGGGGTCTCTGGCTTTCTTCCCATCTCCCCTCCCTTCTGCCTGTCCTGATATGCGTGTTGCGGTTCGCCGGCAGCAGGTGTGGATGGCTGAGGCCTCGGAGAGCGAGGACTCAGATGAGGGATCTGCGTGTGAGGCAGGGATGGGGCCAGGACCATCAGGGAGAGTGGAAGGCTGCCTTTGGAGATTGTGGAGGCTGGCAGCAGTGAGGAAGAGGCCCCCGAGGAGCCTTTGCCCAGAGCATGTGCCCGCAGGGCTGCTCGAAGGAAAGAGCAGCTGCAGCAGCACAGGCGACTTGGGAGTAAGGCTGCAAGGTGATGGCCCCTCCCTTAAGGGATAAAAGCCAGCTGAGAAACCGGAGTTCTTTGCAGGAAGCAAAGAAGTTTTTGCACTCATGTCTTGTGGACGTTCGGACTCTGTTAGTTTGTGTTTAGAGACTCTTTGTGTTTGAAATATTTCTTGGCAACTTTATGTAGTGTTCTTGGCAGCCTTGCACAATCTTGGCAAGGCTCGTTCTTATCAGAGACAATTAGATTTAATAGCCTGTTAGCCGTGAAGGAACGGAATTCATAAAGAATCATTAAAAGGTTTTGCTGTTACCTCTGCTTGGTATTTGTTTCCTTGGAACAAGGTTTGGGTCAGAACAATGGGTATCTTTCCTGGGGAGCCAATCTAAGCACCTCTGGCAGGTACCAGCCAGGTTTACGGTCTTTGTGGCAAGAACTTAACTGCTGTGTCCACTCCTCGCCCGGCTAAGTCTGATGCTTGAACACAGCTCATTGAGTGTGCCTGTCTCAAGATTGTGAGCCCCAAAAGCTGATAAATAAATTCATAATATGGTGGTTTGTTGCTTTGCGGCAACTAACCCCACTTGGAAAGCTGGATGTTTGGCCCCGGGGCAAACTCTGGCCTAGGAACAGAAAGAGAAAAACCTCAGCACTCAGACAGAGGCATCCAGCTTGGGCTCTCCACAGCTTCCCTGGAATTTGGATTTGGATGCAAATTGTTCTTGCAAGCTTAAAACAGCCGGAATGGATGCTTGATTTGAACTTCGCTCCTTTTTAAAGTGATTATTGCCGCTGCCTTTTGCCACTAAAACGAACCAGCCAATGAATACACTGATATGGTGTAGAAATGTGAAGAAATGAGGTCTGTTTGGCTTCGTTTGCGGGAAGGGGTCTCACCCAGTGGTGGGATTCAAATTTTTTTACTACTGGTTCTGAGGTAGTAAAACCGGTAGTACTACTGGTTCTGTGGTAGCCAGTAGTACCGGCTTGGTGAGCGTGGCAGGGGAAGGGATACTGCAAAATCCCCCTTCCCTCCCCACCCCACTAACCTGCTTTCCAGCTCCATTCTCCTGTGCAGGGCAACCAAAGAAGACCCAGCCAATCAGATGGGACTCAATGGGAGGCAGAGAAGAGATGGGGGCCAGTCAGAGGTGGTATTTACTGGTTCTCCGAACGACTCAAAATTTCCGCTACCGGTTCTCCAGAACCAGTCAGAACTGGCTGAATACCACCTCTGGTCTCGCCCTCCCTGACTCTGCCCTTTATCTTCGGACTTCTGAGGCCCTGAATGAAATTGAGGGGCTGCTTCCTATCCCATTCCCCCCCTCCTGGCCCTTTGACCTGTGCACAACCCTCTACTTCTTGGATCTGTTATCTGGAGCCGCATGAAATCCTCTGGCCCGCAGCTGCCCGCAGGTTTCCAACGAGGCAGAGAATCCAGGTCGCGGCTGATGCGGGCAGCGGTTCACCCATTGCCTCCTTGAATCCCAGGGTTGAGTCAGCACCTGCCCTCCTGGCTGACACCCAGCCAGCCACGTTTTCTGCCAGGCGGGCTTGCCCTGTCACCCATCAGAGTGAAAGCTTCAGAGACTGATGACACGGCTGCCTGCCTGTGTGCGCAGCCTGGTGGCAAGCGCGGGTATAACACCACGCGGACTGGATGAACTAACCATGGGGGGCAGGGAGGGGCAGAGGCCCTTGGGGAAGAGTTCGGGCTGTTGAATGTGGGGCCCGTCTCCCTCTGCATGTTTCTGCAATATGCGCACAGGCTGAACACAGCTGGCCTTGTCCATCTCGTAATTTCTCCCGTTTGGAACCAAGAGGGAGCTGCGTTCCAGGCTGTGCTCAGAGCAGGGATGGGACGGAAGGACTTCTTCTTCGCAGTGGCCCTGGGAATGGATCCTCTCGGCTTCTCGATCCGCCCTTTCTGATGTCTTCTTCCAGGAATCTTCCAATGCACCAAGAAGCTTTTCTTGAGTGAGCAGGCAGGCCGTGCGCAAGCCATCGAGTTCCTGCGCAAGAATGCGGCCAACTCTATCTCCATGGCCAACCTTCTCATGGGCCTCTCCTCCGTCCTCTGCAGCCTAAACGGGTAGGTGGAAGATTGGCCCGGAGCTCTGCTTCCTGGCCGCCGTGGCTCTCCATTCAAGGAGGGATCAACTCCGGGCAGGTTGAAAAGACCCCAGAAGAGGGCCTCAGCACCACTCTGGTGCCATTGCAGAGAGAACTGTGGGACACGGTGGCCACCAGACCATATATTTTCACACAGCAGTTTCTCTCTCAGCTTCAGCTGCCTCTGTGCTGGCAATGCCAAGCTGCAATCTCATCCTTCTGCCTCTGCAGGAAAGGTTGGGATCTAGCTGGATTCACGACGGAGAGAATTCCTACTGCCCAGACTTTTCTGGATCCAGTGGGCCAGAGATCAAGTGGGGTGGCAGGACTGGGTGGGAGACGGGGAGAGCATCTATGGACACAAAAAGCAATCTTTCTTTCTTTTTCTTTCTTTCTTTCTTTCTTTCTTTCTTTCTTTCTTTCTTTCTTTCTTTCTTTCTTTCTTTCTTTCTTTCTTTCTTTCTTTTTCTTTTTCTTTCTTTTCTTTCTTTTTCCTTCCTTCCTTCCTTCCTTCCCTTCCCTTTCTCTCCTTCTCCTTCTCCTCCTCCTCCAGGCAGTACCACTACGCGTGCTGGCTAGTCCTGACGGGCTTTGTGCTGGACCTTGCCGACGGAGCCGTCGCGAGGCAACTCAACGCCTGTTCTGCCTTGGGTGAGTCCCCTCCCCACATCCCCCTTGGGGCCTTCACCTCCAACTCACTTTAGTTGGTGATCACCAAGATCTAGCCAACCTCCAGACGATGCAGAAACAGCCAAGCAACGCAGTAGGAGGTCCTTGAAGAGAGGAGCTTTTCCGAGGGGAAAACCAGACGCTGCCGGGGGAATCCCAAGAAAGAGAATTTCCCTGAGCCATGGGAGAACTGGAGAGGCCGCCTCAGTCCTTCCAAAGTTTGGGGCTGCTATCTAGGAAGCCAGGGGCTACTTCAAACAGAAGAAGTCCTAAGTCCCGTTTCATTGTCTTAAGCGCCTTAAATGCCATCATTGGCCCCTCAACACAGAGAGTCTGTTTAGCCTTAAGAGACTGCAGTTTTTCCAGCTGGCTACCTTTCCCTTGGCGCCAGGTTGGGGAGGAGACATTGATTTTCCCCGCCCCCATTTAAGTCCTTTTTTCTGGAAGCCTCCATTCCACGTAAGCTTGGAGAGAAGTTATCCCAAGCAAAGGGAACGATGCAGCTGTTGTTGTTATTATTATTATTACTGTTATTATTTTGGTGTCATCCAATGAATGAAAGCAGAGGCGTCTATCCTCAGTAAATGACACTTGGCAGATCCCGGTTTGGGCGTAGACTAACCACGCCCCTTTTTTGCATCGCCTGCAGGGGCTAAACTGGATGACTTTGCAGACTTCACCTCCTTCGGCCTGGCCACGGGCCTCCTTCTGCAGGCCCACGGAATCCTCGACGGATTGCTGGTGATCGTCTACGTGCTGGCGGTGTTTACGCGGCTGTGCTTCTTCTCCAGTGGTGAGTCTGGATGGGGAAAGATCTCATTGGGGGGATATGGGGGAGGAGCTTTGTCCCACACTTTGGATGCCACAAGTAGTCATGGCCAAGCTCTCTCTCTAGGTTTAAGAGCATGCTTTTCAACGGGGAAAGGTGGGATCGCGATGCTGTGTTTTGTAAGATTCTGGAAGCTGCCTTTCCATAAAGGAATTGGTGCGCTTTTCAACACGCCCAGATGACATTTTAATCTACCCAACAGCTGAAATATATCTTTGTGATGACACAACATACCCTGTCCTTTTTTTTTTAATGTAGATGTGGGGGGTCACAGGATTACGGTCTGCCCCTCAATAAATTTGTGCGTCTCTTTTTCTCTTCCTTTCTGTTCAACCACAGGGATGCCCTTTATGTACCGGGGTTTGCCATGCCCCTATGGCGCCTCCATGGTAGCAGCCACCTACTTCCTGACCGGAGGCCACCTGGTAGCCATGCGCCTGATGGCCATAGTGATGATCCTTTTCATGGTGGACCAAGGCTTCTATCCCCATGACAAAGTGCTGGAGTCCCAGGGTTGGAAGAAGGCCATCTTCGGAGGAGGTACGTCCAGGGGTGGGATCCTACCGGTTCAGCCTGGTTCTATAGAACCGGTAGCTCCGAAGAACAGCTGACACTGAACTGGTTCGCTGGGATGAGATTTTGGTCTGCTGTTTGGCCCTCTCGTCCTCCCGGGCTCTAGGCTGCCCTTTAGTGGCTGCGTTTTCCTCCTCAGCTGCTTGCATGGCACAGCTGAGTGCCGCTCGTCAGCTGGAGAAGGTAAATGCTTGCCGGAGCTGGTAGTGCGCACATGCGTGCAGCGCATGTTTGATGTGCATATGCATGTTCTCCGAACTAGTTGTGATGTCAGTCGAATCCCACTCCTGGGTACGTCCAGGGTCTTCCCTGGCTTGCCCAGTCTGGAAAGCAGGGAGGTGGAAGAGTTCCTTGTTACAGGAGGGTAGGCTTGTCTCTCTTCATTACAAAAAAGGGCTTATTTGTAGCCAGATTGGAGATTCAGATTATCATTTGAACCCGTCTTAAGAACCTCTAAAAGTTTGAAATGTTCTCAGTAGCTCAGAAGCTGTTTTGCTATAGCAGGGGTTGGCAACCTTAAACACTCAAAAGTTTAGTTTAGTTTCATGTCATTGCACCTCGTACGAAATCGGACAGCATTTTCAGTGCACATCATGACCACGAAAATAAACACACACACCCTTCACATTCCACACATTGAACCGAAAACCCCTGATACTGCACCAACACTGCACTATACAGCAGAATTCAAAAGAGCTATTGCCCTGGGATAGACGCTGTTTTTCAGCCGATTTGCCCTTGTTTTATTATCCTGTACCGTCTGCCAGATGGTAATAATTAAAAAAAAAATGTGCCCAGGATGAGATGGATCTTTGAGAATGTTTTGAATTTCCTTAAGGCAGCGGGAGCTATAAAGCTCTTCCAAAGAGGGGAGAGGGCAACCAATGATCCTCTGGGCAATGACATTAACCCTCTGGAGTGCTTTCCTATCTGCCCCTGTGCAAGTGGCAAACCACACAGAGGTGCAGTAAGTTAATATACTCTCTATGGTGCAGTGGTAGAAGGTCACCAGCAGTTTTTCATTCAGTTGTTGTTTCCTGAAAAGTCTCAAGTAGTATAATCTCTGCTGGGCCCTTTTGACCAATGCTGCAAAGAGCCACAAAGGTCCTAACCGGAAGCCCTACTTTCAATTATGGAGCCAACCAGACTCTATGGCGGTTCCCACTATAGTCTCCTCCTAGTGCAGCATCCTTTTTCCTCTATCTGTCCTAACCAAAAGCCCTATCAATTGTGGAGCCAATTGGTGACACGGAGCCAGAGCAGAGGGATGAAAGAGCCACATGCGGCTCCAGAGCCAGAGATTGCTGACCCCTGCTCTAGAGGAACATTTGATTGCTCCAGTCTGGAACACTAGAAGAATGAGAAAATGAGAGAAGGGCTGGCTAAAAAATAAAAACAAAGACTGTATGGTGTGGGAAGCTAAAAGGGTTTGGTTTAGGGAAAAATAAAAATGTTTTTAAGTTCCCTTCGTGCTTAAATGTCCAAACAAACCTGGATTCAGAGGGACAGAGAGGTCTTTACTGATGTTGCCTCATGTCTTCTGAATATCAATTTCTGCAATTCCCAGTTGTTCCAGTTGATCCCTTTCCTTGCAAGACTTTATGGTAAACAGAACTGAACAAACTGCCGTTTCCTCAGTGGGGAAAAACCTTAATGAGTGGGGATTAAAGCAGAGGTATGCTGACATTCCAGAGAGCAGGACTAACGGGACTTTGACCCCCCAATAAATCAGGTGATCTGCAGTGGGAATCCACCTGTGATCTGGAGGCACAAGACTGTTGCGTCTGATGGCCTAAAAACAGAAAGCCGATGGATTTTCAAAACATCATGTGTTGCCAACGGAGGGATTCAGAATCCGAGGGTCTGGCTGGCCTCAAGGGGCTTTTTTTAACTCTTTCTCTCTTGGCCACTGCAGGTATCTTGGTGCTCCTGTTTCACACCTCCTTCCTGGCTTCTCTCTACTTCCTGATTTGGTCCATATCATACATTTTTTTCCCTAACATTTTGTGGAGTTACAAAGTCTAACCGCGTCAGAGGGTGCGAGTGGATGACAGCAGTGCACCCTGCCAAGGCAGTCTCTTCAGCGACTGGGACGATGGATCCAGTGTTAAAAATCCATGTTTTGTCTAAATGCTGAAGTTTTTCACCAACCTGAGGTGATAAAACGTCTGGGAAATTTATCCACTGCTTCTGGCAGTGTGTCCTTGTTGGGCTGCCTGTTGCCTGAAGAACGAAGTCAACAGTTGGCTAACATGCTGAGCCTTTGGTCAGTGTAGATATGTACATGTTCTTTATATCCTTGCTTAAATTTTTTTTTAATGCCAGTTATTTACTCGATGATAGTTTTTAGGGACATGGGGAAAACTTGTATAGACCTCTTGCCACTTTCCACTCTTGTGGCGTTCTCATTCTGGATCCATCAGAGGTGCTTCCTTCTTAATCAGTTTTTTGCAACAGGTGAGCTAGCTGAATATGCAACCTTTGCGCAGACGGAGAAGGGGATCCCACTGCTTCCGGAGATAAATTTGGCCCCTTAGAGGAAGAGGAAATTATCTCTCACATGACTGCTCTCTTGTTATCCAGGCCCACACAAGTAGAAGAGCAAAGTCCGGCTCTTAATGGGCGAGATATTAAGCTGTCTTTGACCCATAACTGATAAGTTAAGCTCTTTCTGGGTCTTTTAAAAAACTCCACTTGTGAAGAGAGTTGCAGTCTTTGCACACATTCTACTCTTTGAGTGAGTAGTCTTTCCACAGAGTAGACAGGAAACAGAGCATCTGAAAAACCTCGATATGCCATCCAGAATCTAAGCCAACCTCTGTCAACATGGGGAGGAACTACTGCTGGAGATAGTTTGGGAATTTCCCCTCCAGCTGGGCCTGCAAAAAGTCAGCATCTGGTATGAAGAAGGATCTCTGGAATTAGGTTGCCAAGCAAACAGGCCAGTGCATGGTGTTCCACCACGCATCCCTCTGCCACCAGAGGGGCTAAAGGAAAGCACAAACTTCTGCCAACATATGTGAGCTGCCCAGCTTTGCCAAAAGAATCCTTTGTATATCTTACTGGCAGATCTCACATCTAGAATTCCACCCTGACTTCAGTTCTAGCCAGAATCACGGCAGACATTCTAGATTTGTGTTGGGCCCCCAAATGCTTGTGGCAGGTAGTGCTTTTAATATTTTTTTATATTTATCAGGATAATGAAGTACAGTGGTACCTCTACTTACGAAATTAATTCGTTCCGGAAGCCGTTTCATAACCTGAAAATTTCGTAAGTAGAGGCGCATTTTACCTGTAAATGCCCTAATCCGTTCCAAGCCCCCGAAATCCAGACTGTAAGTCTTCGTTATTACTTCCTGCTTTGCTGGATTGCTAGTGTGAGACTGAGAACGCGGCGCGGTGCGTGCGCACAGATCCCTCCTAGCCAATGAGATGCCAGGAAGATAACCAATGACAACGCAGCTCGGACGCGCCATTTTCCAACAAAGCCTTTCGTATCTTGAAACATATTTGTAAGTAGAGACGATATTTTCTCGAAGACGCGTTTCGTAACCTGAAACTTTCATTAAGTAGAGCCTTTCGTAAGTAGAGGTACCACTGTACATTGGGGAAATGGTCTCTTCCCAAGAGCTATTAGATTAAAAACATAAGAGGAAAAAGAAGGAAGATGAATGTTGTGTCATTGGAAAACTATACTTGAAAGTAATGTTCTCGTGTTTGGGAGGAAAAATTAAACTTGGAAAACCTTGAAGACGCTTTCTTGTGTTTTTTGGTTTTGTGTGTGACCTTGGGAACTGTGACAAGTGAGGCAGACATTCATAAGGTCTGGAGCAGGAGAGGGGAAGCTGTGGGGTTACAAGCTTCACCATTCTCTTCCATTACCATACACATTTCACATTGTTGGCTCATACTATGTCTAGAAAGGCCACTCAAATGAAAGCAGATAAAAGGGGGGAAAGGATGGGAGGGAGACCGAGAAAGTCAGCTGTGTGTCGACAACAGAAGGGAGAAGTTTTTTTGTTCTCCTTCTTGTAAACCTTGAGCAAAGGAGGGAGAATCATCAAGTGTCAGATATACAAAAGGACATTTCTGTGCAACAAGGAGTCCCTTGAACAACTTTATGCCACACCAAACAATCAAGACTCTTCCCCCATCAGGGACTTGTCAACACTTCCATGTGAAGAGACAGCATACCCTGAATCTCTGTTTTGAGGGAGGGAGGACTTTTTTCTGGCTTTTGGATTTCCTGGAAGTATCATAAGACCATATCTGCACTGGGCTTTGGTCTCACAGGTATTTATTTGCACACATATAAAACACACATTTTATTTAATAAATAGGATTTAAAAAAAACAGTTCAACGAGAAACTCCATTTTGGCAAGGACTTGTAAGCGGCTGAGAGGCACTGCCGTAGCCCAGAGGAAAAAGGGTCTGGGGACTTCCCACTGTGGTTTAACAGACCACTGACCGTGGTCCAGCATCCAGACCTTGAGTGAAGTCTTGTGTGGGGAGCAAAGATCTGGCTGTCTGCAGGGGTCACTCACTGGAAGCCCTCATCTGCTTGCAGAAGGCATCAAACTGTTGCTGCTCCAGCTCAGTCATCACCCGGTTGAGGGCATAGATCTGCAGACCAAAGCAGAGGTTAAGCCATTTGTCCCCAAACTCATCAATCACTTCGTGAAATTGTTCATCCCCCCCCCCAGCATTATAGGAAAACAATTTGTTACAATTTTAACAACAATAACAATAACAATAAAGTTCTTTAAAATGAACAGGTCAAGATCCTGTGGGACTTTTGGATCCAAACAGACAGACATCTGGCCCACAACACACCTGACATCTCTATTGTGGAAAAGAAAAAAGGGTGGTTCATTGATATTGCAGTAGCAGGGGATGCACGAATTGAAGAGAAACAAGTAGAAAAAAAATCACGAAATACCACTATCTGCAAATTGAAGTTGAGCAATTATGGAGGAAGAAATAAATGGTTGTATCAATAGTAATAGGAGACCATGGAGCAATCCCCAAAGGGTTGCCTAGATATGTGGACATTTTGAACTTATTAGACCTAAATACCTTGACTTTACAAAAAAAGAACTACTCCCAATTGGAACTGCCTATATACTCAGACATTACCTTAATAGCTCTTAGGTCCTTGGTTAGGACTTGGGACTGTTAAGCTTTTACCCAGATTGTGAATCAAATTGAAGATTAAATCTTAAATAATAACAACAATAATCCAAACGACAACATCCACCTATCCTAGGTCCTTGGGGAAGGACTCAATACATGGGAAAAAAGGCCAAATCCAGTCTAAACATTTGCCTGATTGTGCAATGAATAATAATAACTTGCATGATCCCACTGACCCTTGGGGGGGGGGGGGTGTCAATATTGACATTTTTGGAAAAGTCTGGGTTGGACTTAAAATGCCCCAGCCCTCAGGGGCAGACAAATGGAAAACTGCCAATAGGACTTCATCCCACAAAAAGGAAGCTTGCCTTGCCAGCCATTTTAGAGCCGAGAGAAAAGTCCCCCACTTCCCCCATGCCTATGAAAAATTACTTTATTTCATCTTTATCCCCCCTGTAATACAGGTAATCCTTGACTTACAACCATCGATTTAGTGACCATTCGAAGTTACAACAGCACTGAAAAAGGGGACTTAGGACCATTGCAGCATCCCCGTGCTCACGTGATCAAAATTCAGACGTTTTGCAAACTGGCTCCTATTTAGGACGGTGGCAGTGATCCCGTTTTGCGGCTTTCTGACCAGCAAAGTCAATGGGGAAGCCGGACTCATTTAATAACCGTGCAACTTGCAGCGATTGCCTTAACCACGGTGGCAAGAAAGGCCGTCCAAACGGGGGCAAAATTTCACTGAAGTGTCTCGCTTAGCAACGGAAACAATCGGGCTGAATATGGGTCGTAAGTCGAGGACTGCCTGTATTCAGGACACACCTGCCTGAAAAGCAAGAGAAAGAGTCAAAATGGAGGGAGGGGCTTGGCAAGTAGCAACGAGCCCCATAAGCTTCCCCCACCCCACCCCAAATCTCTCCTCAGGAGCCCCCTAAGTTAGACGCAGCAGTGGCGGGGAGTTCCCCAGGCGCGGGTGCTTCTCCTCCTCTCACCCCTCCATCAAGGGGGCTTCATTCAGAGACCGAGGAAAGGGGCTTTTGTAGGCCCTCAGCCCTATTTTAATTGGGCCCCCCCGCCTCAGGGGTCTCCTCAGAGACCTCCGCCCACCTCGGCGCGCTGCCGCTGCTTCAGCTCCTGCTGAGCCGAGCGCTGCTTGGCCTTCTCCAGGCGGGCGTTGCCTCCGACGCCGCTGGACCCGGGGCCCTCCTTGCTTTTCGCAGGCGGCAGCACCAGCGGCGGCGGGGGGAGCTTCTCGCGGCGGCCACCGCCGGGCTCCATTCCCCTCACAGCGACAAAAAGGCGGCGGTCCGAGGAGCGCCTCACCGCGCAAGCGCCACGGCCGGCCGCGCGCGGAGCCTACCCTCTGACGTCACAAATCCACCACCGAGCGACCTAGAGCGGCCTTTCAGAAACAGGAAATCCGACAAGCACCTCGCCGCGCCAAGGGCCACGAACGGGCGATCGCGGGCCCCCCCAGAACTCTGTGACGTCACAAACCCACTATTGAGGACGGCGCGGCCTATAGCGGCCTCCTCGCAGAGACAGGGAAAATCCGACGACCGACTCTGTCGCCGTGCCCAAAGGGGCCCAGGGGCCGGGCGCGCGCGGATCACCCTCTATGACGTCACGGATCCACCATCGAAAGACGCGCGCGGCCTAGAGCGGCCACCCCGCAGAGACAGGAAACCCAGGCGCCGCTTCCGGGCCGGGCCCCGGAAGTGAGCGGAAGCCTTTTAATTCTTACCGAGAAGCGCTCCCCCATAAACGGTCCGTTTTCTTTTCTGGGCTAACTTGCCCCCCCCCCACGCCCGCCCGCAAGCGCCGCCATGGCTGTTCCAGCTCCGGGCTGCAGCCTGAAAGACGAGCTGCTGTGCCCGATCTGCCTGGGCCTCTACCAGGAGCCGGTGAGCTTCGGCTGCGAGCACTACTTCTGCCGTCGCTGCATCTCCGAGCACTGGAGCCGGCAGGAGGCGCAGGCGGCGCCCGCCCGGGATTGCCCCGAGTGCCGCCGGGCTTTCTCCGCGCCGGCCCTGGCGCCCAGCCTCAAGCTGGCCAACATCGTCGAGCGCTTCGCCGCCTTCCCGCCCGAGACTTCCCTGGGCGTCGGGAGGGGCGGCCGAGGCGCGGGGACGCCCTGCGGGAAAGCCCACGCCAAAGTGCGGCTCTTCTGCCTGACCGACCGCGCCGTCGTCTGCTTCTTCTGCGACCGGCCCGCCCTGCACGAGCAGCACCAGGTCACCGGCCTGGACGAGGCCTTCGAGGAGATGCAGGTCGGGGGGGGGGGCTTCCCAGGGGGTGCAAACTGTCCCTTCCCCGTGTTAAGCCATGGGGGGGAACTCCCTGCCTCCCCAAGATGGGTGCCAGGCTGGCATGGGGGCAGCTGACTTCCGGGTGGGTGCCAGGCTGGCCAAGGGGCACTCCTTCCCTGAGTGGGGTCCAGCTTTACCCTCCCTGGTGCCAGACCATAGGGAATCCCTGCCTCTCCAGGATGGGTGCCAGGCTGGCATGGGGGCAGTTGGGCGGGGTCTTCTCTGGTCCCAGGGTGGTGCCAAGCTGGCCATGGGGTACTCCTCCCCTGGGTAGCGGCCAGCTGGGACCCTGCTTTGCTTCCCCCCCATATGCAAAGGGACTCCTTGCTTCCTCAGGATGGGTGCCATGGGGGCAGCTGGGGTCTGCTATGTCTCTGGGGTGGGTGCCAGGTTGGCCAAAGGGCACTCCTGTTTCCCTGGGATGGGGGCCAGCTAGACCCCTGCTCTGGCCCCATTGCAGAGAAGCGGTAGGATGAGGGGCTTCCTGCTTCTCCATGGTGGATGCTCCCAATGGTGGGTGGGTGCCCACTGCGGCTGGGAGGAGGGGTCCCACTGTCTCTACCCTCTCCTGCCTGGATCGAGTTGGGGGCTGCCCAGACACTGCCACGAGACCCTCATTCCAATGCCGGTCTCATTCCAGAGGGAGCTGAAGGAGCAGCTGCAGACTCTCCAGGACAGCGAGCGTGGGCACACGGAGGCCCTGGCTCTGCTGAAGCACCAGCTGGCCGAGACCAAGGTAAGGGCTGGGCGGGGGCTCTACCCTGGGCCTTCCCATCCCGCTACTAGGATCCGCTTAGTGCCATCCTTCCTGTCTTCCAGTCCTCAGCCAAGAGCTTGCGGGCCACCATCGGCGAGGCCTTTGAGCGGCTTCACCGGCTGCTCCGCGAACGCCAGAAAGCCATGCTGGAGGAGCTGGAGGCCGACACGGCCCGGACGCTGACCGACATTGAGCAGAAGATCCAGCGCTATGGCCTGCAGCTGCGCAAGGTGCAGGAAGGTAGCCAGATCCTACAGGAAAGGCTGGCGGAAACCGACAAGCACACCTTCCTGGCGGGCATCGCCTCTCTCTCGGAGAGGTGGGTGTAACTGGTGGGCAGAGCCAGGGTTTGGGGCAAAGGGCGCAGCAGTGGCTAACCTCAATCTCTTCCCCCACCCCAAGGTTGAAGGGGAAGATCCACGAAACTAGCCTCACCTACGAGGACTTCCCCACTTCCAAGTACATGGGGCCTCTGCAGTACACCATCTGGAAATCCCTCTTCCAGGACATCCAGCCAGGTGAGTCATCTCCTGGCCCAGGTAGGCGGTTGGGGAGACCCATTCTGCCTTCAAACCTCCAAAGGACAGCATAACCCCCCTCCCAAAGGACTATCAACTAAAAAAAAAAACTTTGGTCTTTTTAGTTGCCAGCAGAAAAGGGAGAGGGGAAAGTAGTGCATTCCTTAAATGCTTCAGATAATTGCAGACAGCCAAAGCTATTGGCACACAAGATTATTACTGGAGAGCAAGATTGGTGACTCTTGGCTATGAATGTGTCCCATTGGAGAATATACATCCGGGGGGCGGGGGGAAGACCAGAGTTAAGGGTGAAATGAATGATATGTCTTAGTGTCAGCTGCACCCAGGCAACGCCGACATGGTCACTCCTAATAAATCTTTTTTTTTTTTTACTCTTGAGAGATGCGGCTAGAGACTTCTGATTTGAATGGGGGTGTATTGTCGGAGCCTTGGCAGTGACTTCAACCCCCATATTTATCCCATTTGGCAAGGCCTTCTTTGTGGTGACCCCCTTCCAGAACACCAAGCTATCGTACTCCCTAGGGATCGCCTTGGCTCTTCCCCACCAGGTGACAGGCTTCTTCTTCTCTCTCCCCCCTCCCTCCCTAGTGCCTGCCATGCTGACCCTGGACCCGGCCACCGCTCACCAGCGCCTGATCCTCTCCGACGACTGCACCCTCGTCTCCTACGGCAACTTGCACCCGCAGCCGATGCAGGACTCTCCCAAG
The DNA here is from genome assembly GCA_023653725.1 of Bungarus multicinctus. Classification (NCBI taxonomy): domain Eukaryota; kingdom Metazoa; phylum Chordata; class Lepidosauria; order Squamata; family Elapidae; genus Bungarus; species Bungarus multicinctus. Next base: position 814,024 of record CM042845.1, read on the forward strand.
CGCTTCGACGTGGAAGTGTCGGTGCTGGGCTCTGAGGCCTTCAACAGCGGCATCCACTACTGGGAGGTGGTGGTCTCGGAGAAGACCCAGTGGATGATCGGGCTGGCCCACGAGGCCGTCACCCGCAAGGGCAACATCCAGATCCAGCCCAGTCGCGGCTTCTACTGCATCGTCATGCACGACGGTAACCAGTACAGCGCTTGCACCGAGCCCTGGACGCGGCTGAACGTCAAGAGCAAGCTGGAGAAGGTCGGGGTCTTCCTGGATTACGCCAAGGGGCTGCTCATTTTCTACAACGCCGACGACATGTCCTGGCTTTACACTTTCCGGGAGAAGTTCCCCGGGAAACTCTGCTCCTACTTCAGCCCCGGACAGAGCCACGCCAATGGGAAAAATGTGCAGCCGCTTCGGATCAACACCATCCGCATCTGAGGGCTCTCCTGGTCGCGTATGTTCCCGGTGCAGAATGGCAGAATAGTTCCGACCATGGGCAAAAGGGATATCGTCCCAAGCTGCCAGGACTGAACAATTTAGGGAGGAACTAGGCTGGGTGTGAGGGCAGAGCGTGGGAAGCGGCTCTGCAGACAATGGCCTTGGGACTCCCTCCTCGGGGATCTACGACATCCGCCACTTCTCGGATGCAGTGAGGAAGGATATACTGGACAGAGGGTGTCTTTTAAGATTCAGGGGTGTCTGGTGTCCTTTTGTCAGCCTTATTCAGGCGACTTTCTTTTCTTTTTTGCATGCTTTTCCCCAAAGTTCCCCCTCCTGTCATTTTGCAAAACTGGGGAGAGAGGGAGGGAGGGAGGGAGGGAAAGAACACTAAGGATCTTAGCTGGTTTCAATTCCTGCTTGTAAGCTGGGCAGGAAGCAAAGGGAATAAGCGGACCAGTCAGAAAATAAAACAGGGCTAACAGGTCTTAATTCTCGCCGGGAGGTTTGTGTCGTGACTTGCACAGGATGTGTGTGTTATTTATAAAAGGGGGGAGGAATTAGAATTATTGGCTGTTTGCAATGCTAAACGATTCTGCACTTGCCAGCCTCCACATAGACCGAGGGTCGAGATTGCATTAAGTGTGCAACCTATTGCACCTGACTGCTGGATTAATTAATCCCTGTTTTGGGAATCCTCCACATGGGAAGCTTCTAGAGCCAACAGGGGTTGTGCTGACCAGTCGAAAGCCCACCGTGGGGATAAGCAAAGTAGTCTTGGGTGCAAGACCCCCCTCAGTTTCAGAATACAAGTGTTGGGAAGGAATCCTTAAGAGGCAGACTCGGTGTTTAAAACAGCAATCTTTTCGATCTAAACTGTTACATGTGACATTCCAAGATGGCCACAAGAGGGCAGTGTCGGCTTAATTCATGCTGTGCGTAGGATTTGGGGGCGGGGGGGGGGGGGGCGGGGTCCCTGCCAGTGTGAGGGTTTAATCTGTATCTGGGGAGCAAAATGGGTTTGGGCAGGGGGACGGTGAGAGAGTTCAGCGGGGGGCTCCCTTGTCAGAGGTGAACCATTTTATGTCAACCTTCTGTTAAAGTCTGTAATTAAAAGTTTGGCCAATGAATGGAGCTTTCTTGCATAATCTTTTATGAATTTGTGGGGTGGGGGTGGCTGGACGGCTGAGCCAGAACCAAGTGGTTTTAGGCGCCCGCCTCTGTGCTGCACTTTGTCCCCTGTTGTCCCTTTTCTTCCGCTGTCTCTGCCTGGCACCCCAAAATGAAGGCACTGGCTTAATGTTGGCCAAGATGTTGGTTGTCGGAAGGAAAGGAAATTCCACTGGGTTTGTCTAGCAACATCCTTTTTGTTCCAGGCCTGCAGTGTTGGCTGCCTTCACACAAGACATTTTGCCTGGTTGTTGAACCATCTCATTTTCTACAATTGCACTAAACTTCAAACCCTCAAATGGGATAGATTTGTGCAGCATAAGAGAACTACAAAAAGAACCCAACATTAAATTAACCAAGTTTAGGGGATTAAATGGGGAGTGACAAAGCATTCGTGCCTTCGGTCTCTCTCTGACTTCCTCCCAGTGTCCTTGGCTCTTTCCCACACCCAAAAAACATCTCTTCAGAAACAGCCGTGTCTCCTTCCAATCCAAAGCTGAAAAGCTTTCAATTCAACCCCAAACCCCACCACTCAACTTGCCCCAAGTCATTATTCTGGCTGTGCAAACGGTGCATGAATTTTTGGGGGGTGGGTGGGTGGGGCAAGGAGTCTTAATAGTAGCGGCAAAAGATATTCAAGGAGTAATAAAAATATCAAATCGCTGCAAATCCCCTCTTCAAGAAAGGACATCTCACTCTGCAAAACCCCTCCTGGCCCACGCACTGCAAACATGGTCACGCCGCAACCGTTGTCGCCTCATTTTTATTCCTGTTGTTCCAAAGTGGCCCCCGCTCAACAAAAGCCGAGGGCTGTAAAAACACACACCTCTCCCCTGAGGAGGGGGCTTTGTCTTGGCTACATTAGGGGAAGGAAGGAAGAAAAGCAGGATGCTAAAGGTTAATGTAGGGAGGACAAAGAAAACGCACACCACACGCAACGTTGTCAGGTCACCCGACTGGGCCCTGCCATGCTCCTTGTAAGAGTTGGGTCCAATCGACACAACATGCTTCCTGCAGCGTTCAGACAAACAATTTTTCCCCACAGCACCTGCTGACTCGCATAGTTTCCCAAGTGGGCGTGCAAAGACGCCCAGGTTCTAGAAGGTGGCTAGAGGGTCAAAGTGTGTGTCTGAAACCGGGCTTCCCCTCTTGACTTCCCGGTGAGTGGCAGCGCCCGTTTCAAGGGACCATGTTCCACCACTTGAAGGCAAACGGCTTCCGCTGGACGTTGGTGCCACAGTGGACTTCTCCCAGGTACTTGTGGTAGGAGGAGATGTCGTCGATGAAGGTGCAGGCCAGCCCCAGGGGTTCCAGCAAGGAGGAGACGTACTGCTCCAAGCAACACTCGCCTTCGATGATGGGCCCAAACGGTTTGGGGACGCCCAGATCCCTGGACAGGACGATCATGTTCACCTGAGAAGGTAAGAGTGAAAGGGAGGCCTCTTGAGCTCACGGCCGGGCAGTTTATTGTTATTTTTCTTGCAAAACAACGGGCTAACTGCACCACACTAAAGAAAAGCGAAGCCCAGGGTGAGTTTAAGTGTGTGTGGGGGGTGAGGATTTGGGGTCTTGTATTTCGGAAGCGAGCACGTGGCAGGACGTGCCCTTAAGAGCCATGGTGGCGCAGTGGTCAGAATGCGGTATTGCAGGCTAATTATGCCCATTGCCAGCTGTTCAATCCTGACTGACTCAAAGCTGACTCAGCCTTCCATCCTTTGGTACAATGAGGACCCAGATTGTTGTGGGGGGCAATATGCTGATTTTTTTTTAAGCCCTTGGAGAGGGCAGTAAAGCTCTGTGAAGCAGTATATAAGTCTAAATGTTATTGCTATCATCTGCCCTCCTAGGCAATGGAAGGAGGCAGAAGAGCAGCAGCCACTTCCCTGGCTCCCTTTCAATATCATCAAAGGCTGAGGCTACCATTCCTGATTTGGCAGGGGGAGGGAGGAGCTGCTTTCCCCACTCCATCCATGGGTCAAACACAAACACAGGTCAATTCAAGTCCCAAGGACTGCAGGGGGTGATGTTCTGACTCATGCTCTTTTCCAACAAATCAAACACAATCCAAAGGGAACAGAAACCTTGTAATGCTTCTGCAAAATAATTAGCTGTGATGAGCACAAGGCTTGCCAAACTGTGCAAGACTTGCCAAAAGATAACAGACAAGAAATAATTTGCAATACAAGAATCTTCAAATACAAACTCAGGATAATGGAATGTCCATGAGGCTGGAGTTTCAAAATGTCTTTGCTTCCTGCAAAGAACATTCGCTTCACAGCTGGTTTTTATCTTCTTGAGGGAGGGGCCATTGCTTTGCAGTCTTTCTCCCGAGTCGCCCGTGCTATTGTAGTTGCTCTTTCCTACGAGCAATCCTGCATGCACACTTAGCACAGGCTCCTCAGGAACCTCCTCATCACTGCTGCCAGCCCCACAATCTCTGAGGGCAGCAGTCCACTCCCTAATGGTCCTGGCCCCTCATCTGAGTCCTTGGCTCTCCTCCGCTGTCTGCACTTGCTGCTGGCTAACCACAACAGGTGAATGCAAATGGTGTTTGGTGAGAAGCAAACTTTAAAATCTCTGCCAATTTTAAAAAAATGACGAGGGGGCAGAGGAAGGCATTAACCGATGTTTCCATAGGCTTGCTGGGCCTGGGACCTTGGAGAGCAACCCCAGCGCGCTCACCATGTTGGGAAAGTAAGCCATGATTTTTCCTCCTTTGTCCATCTTGAAGAGGGCAGGCAGATCAATAATGTCCTTTTCTTTCAGGCCCAGTTCTTTCTTGAGGATGTCGCGGTTCCAGTCGATGCACCTCTGGGGGGGAAAAGCAGAGACCAGACCAAGAATTAGGACCCCCCACAAACAGCCATCCCTTTCTCTGCCAGATGGTGTCCTCGGGGGCCTCTAAGGGGGCACCTTCCAGCACAGGAAGTCCCAGCTTGAAAGACACGTCATAACATGGAGAAATGCAACCAATCAAACAAAAAGATCTATGAGACATTACAGGTAATCCTTGACTTACAACCACAATCACATCCAAAATTTATGCTGCTAAGCATAAATAACCATTTCACAACTAACCATTTTATGACTTTTCTTGCCACCGTTGTTAAGTGAATCACTGCAATTGATAGCAGATAGTTAAGCGAATCTGGCTTCTCCCATTGACTTGGCTTGCCAGAAGGTTGCAAAAGGGGATCAGGTGACCCTGGGACACTGTGACCCGTCATAAATGTGAGTCATTTGCCAAGGATCTGAATTCTGATCCTACGACCACGGGAATGTTGCAATGGTCATAAGTGTGAAAAACAGCTGTAAGGCACTTTTTCAGTGTCGTTGTAACTTTGAACGGTCACTAAATGAAAACTCTTGTAAATCGGGGGACTGTATTAACACCTGTATTAACATGACTGGAAGGCCAAGCGTACAGTTTGTGTTCAAAACGGATTCACTGGGGGACTACAAGATGGCCGTTCCTCACAAGGTTGCTTGTGAGGAAGAAATGGAGATCGGGGAAGCATTGAGGCTGCTGGACGGAGTGCCTGACAGGACAGGACCAGGGGGACCAAAAATGCATCGATCCATCTCACTTGCAACAGTATCTTCTAAATTTTATCTACAATATTCCAGTCTTTTCCAGAAAAAACATACCTTTAAGATAGGTGCAAAAACCCTTAAGGCCAGACAGCCAAATCCCTGCTGTATCCTAGATTTTTAAAAATCAAAACATGTTCTGTGCTCCCCAAATTTCTGAGATATATTGACAAAAAATCATGGAAGGAGTAAGGGGCAACATGATAGTAGCGCTCCAATATTTAAGGGACTGCCCCAAAGAAGAGGGGGTCCACCTATTCTCCAAAGCACCTCTGAGGGCAGGACAAGAAGCAACGGATGGAAACTAACCAAGGAGAGAAGCAACCTAGAACTAAGGAGGAATTTCCTAACAGAAGTTGTGGGTATTCCATCACTGGAGGTTTTTAAGAAGAGATTGGACAACCATTCATCTGAAATGGATTTAGGGTCTCCTCTTTGAGCAGGTGGGTTGGACTAGAAGACCTCCAAGGTCCCTTCCAACTCTGTTATTCTCTTACTTTGTTCTGATCATGGTTTTGTCGAATCCATTTTAAGCCACTAAAATTAGAAGGCGACCAGAAACAAATCATAAAGGGGTTTAGAGAAGCAAAGGGAAAGCAAGGTTTCACCACCAACACACACCCCCCCCTCCCTGCAAAGCCTCACCTGCGCATATTGGTTCTCCTGCACCATAATGTCATTAGAAAGGACTTTGTTGATGGTGACACGCTTGGTGTCCGTGCCAGAGTACCCTGGAGGGATGGAGGGAGAGAGGGAGGGAGGGAGAGAGAGAGAGAGAGAGAAAGAGAAGACAGACATGAGGAGTTGTGCTTTCTTCCTGCTGTGGATGGCCACAATGTGGGATGGGCAAGAAAAACCCTCCACCTTTCAGCCCCCTTCAAAACCCACACACTGCCAGGAAGGCAGAGCCAGTGAACCAGAGGCCGCAGCCAAGAACCATCCAGCCGGGCAGCTGATCTCTGTTGGAGATGACTCCCCTTCATTTGGGAATTGGGAAGTGTGGTGATTTACACGTCCCCTGTAGCTCCTTTTTTAAATTAAGAGAAATGGCCACTCGGAAGGCCCAGCTGTTGGGCAATAATAAAATGTCACCTGCCTCGGATCCCGTCCCACCTGCTCCGGGGCGCTGCTCTGCCTGGCGTCAAGCGGGTCTCGCTAGCTCTCCAACGGTGCCACCCTGCCTCCGCTAGGATTGCAGCCCTGCCCACCCGCTAAACACCCTCACGGCAGGAAACGTTGCCCGTCCCCCACACGTCTGCTTTAGAGCCCGGGATAAAAACTGGGCACCAAAAATGCCACCGCATCGTTTCCTATCCAGGCATCTGGTTTTCAGCTTCCATAACTGTTTGCAGCATCTGGCATGGTTTTTCTTTTTTGTTTATTTTAAAAGAAAACTTTATTAACGTTCAAAATATTAAAAATTTTACAAGAGATAAAATGTTAAAAGAAAGAAATTACAAAAGTTTCGATAATAAAATTTGTGTCGACATATTTCTGTAACACTTCTTGGCAGTACATTAAATACCATGTATGTATGTATATATGTATATGTATATGTGTATATATATATATATATATATACACACATACATACATACATAGAATTTGACAGTTTTTAAAATATATTGTCTATATTAAGTCTCAATACTTAGTTTATATTAATAAATAAACTATATCATCTTATAAGATCTGATTCTCATATACAAAAAAGGGAGTATCAGATTAACACTTAATATATGCATGCATATCTAAGGGGAACACCAGAGATATTTTAGTCTGTATGCTGTAATTTGGTATTCCACAGCTATAGCCGAAAACAGAAGTCACATTTCTATCATTCATTACATATTTCTGTACATTTCTACGATAGACCTAAACCTCAACCTTAAATAATTTTAAATTCTAGTCTAAATATCTGTCTAGGTCTTATTTCCCCCATGCATCTGGCATGGTTGAGCAGTAGCACACTGATGCAATCCTCCGGCATAAAAACCATGCTGTTACCCACCCACTTGGAGGCTTCCTCCTGTTCTTGGGGAGGGAAGTGGGTCTTGCCAGAAGTGTTCACTCCGCTTCTGCTGTCATCCTCCCCGGGGCAAAAGTCTGCAATAGGGGATGCTGGAGAGACCACCCACCTTTAAACATGATGGCTTCCCCGTGGCCTTCTTTCTGCTTCTCTCGGAAAAACTTGTAGCAGACGGAAGGGCTGGCCATGAGCATCCGGAATTGCTGGGAGAAAGAAGGAAGCGCCGGGTCAGATTTGGGCAGAGGTCAAGGTGGCACGGATGGAACGAGAGCCTCTCTGCTTCCCAGACATTGGGCAGAAAGGTGGCATTCAAGTTGAATAAATTATGATTATTGCTATTATTATTCATCTCTAGGGGTGGAGGCACTCTTTGGAAGCCCAGCAGAGAAGGGCACCAAAAAGCTGCCCCAACTGAGAGAATGCAGGCAGACAAAGTTTTAAAGGGAAGTTGTGCCATCCTTACTTTCTTGCCGGGGATGGGAACGAAGGTCACAAACTCATCCACGTGACCGACGGTCAGCCAGTCTGAATACAACTCCACTGGGGACTGGACCCGCTGGGCCTGAAGGAAGTTTCGCACCACCTTGGTCATTCGGCGTCCCTCAGAGCTAGAAGGAAGGAAGGAAGGTGGGAAAGAAGGAAGGCAGAAAGGGAGAGATGAGAGAAAAATGGTTGGGAGGGAGGGAGGGAGGGAGGGAGGGAGGGAGAGGAAGGAAGGAAGGAAGGAAGGAAGGAAGGAAGGAAGGAAGGAAGGAAGGAAGGAAGGAAGGAAGGAAGGAAGGAAGGAAGGAAGGAAGGAAGGAAAAAGGAGGGAGGGAGAAAGGGAGAGATGAGAGAAGAATGGTTGGGAGGGAGGGAGGGAGGGAGGAAGGAAGGAAGGAAAGGAAGGAAGGAAGGAAGATGGAAGGAAGGAAGGAAGGTAAAAAGGGAGAGATGAGAAGCATGGTTGAAAGGAAGGGATGAAGGAAGGGAGACAGGGAGAAAGGAAGGGAGAGAGGAGAGAAGAATTGTTGGGTGGAAGGAAGTGAGAAAGGAAAGGAGGCAAAGAAGGAAATGAGAGAAGGAAGGGAATTAGGAGCGTGCCGAAATAACACACATAACGATCAATAAGCTGCATTTCCCAGCTTCCACAAACTTTTCCCGCTTACGTGGGGAAGCTGCTCCCAATGAGGATCCTGCCCAAAGGATACTCCTTCCCCTGGACGGAGACCGGGGGGCTGACCTCCAGGTTCCCAAAGGAGTCCAAGCTGGTGACGATTTCAAAGAGAGGCTCCTGTGTCACGTAGCCGAAATCCGGGCCCTGCGGTGGGAAAGCGAGAGGGGAAGTTTCATGGCAGAAGTCTACCCGAAGGGGCCAGGGATCCGGGCTCTGGATCAGGTCGGCCATCGTAAACGCTTCAGGATGCTTCCCTTCTGCTGGCATCCTGCTGTAAACCGTGGGGAGAGAAAGGGAATATAGGTGTGCTGCAATGCCTTTCGAGAGGGAGGGAGTGAGGAATGAAAGAACAAGGAAGTGAGGAAGGGATGATGTAGGAAGGAAGGAAAAGAAAAGGGGGAAGGAAGGAAGAAGGAAAGAAGGAAGGAGAAGGAATGAAGGTGGGGTGGGAAAAGGAAGGGAGGGAGGGAGGAAAGAAAAGAAAGGGGAAGGAAGGAAGGAGAAGGAGCAGAGGTGTAGGGATAGGAAAAAGAAGGAAGGAAGGAAGGAAGGAAGGAAGGAAGGAAGGAAGGAAGGAAGGAAAGAAAAAGGGGAAGGAAGGAAGGAGAAGGAATGGAGGTAGGGATAGGAAAAGGAAGGAAGGAGGGAAGGAAGGAAGGATGGAAGGAAGGAAGAAAAGAAAAGAAAAGGGAATGATTGGAGGTAGGGATAGGAAAAGGAAGGGAGGGAGGGAGGAAAGAAAAAGGGGAAGGAAGGAAGGAAAAGGAAGGGAGGGAGGAAGGAAAGAAAAGAAAGGGGAAGGAAGGAAGGAGAAGGAACAGAGGTGTAGGGATAGGAAAAAGGAGGAAGGAAGGAAGGAAGGAAGGAAGGAAGGAAGGGAGGAAGGAAGGAAGGAAGGAAGGAAGGAAGGAAGGAAGGAAGGAAGGAAGGAAAGAAGGAAGGAAGGAAAGAAAAAGGGGAAGGAAGGAAGGAGAAGGAATGGAGGTAGGGATAGGAAAAGGAAGGAAGGAGGGAAGGAAGGAAGAAAAGAAAAGGGAAGGATTGGAGGTAGGGATAGGAAAAGGAAGGAAGGAAGGAAGGAAGGAAGAAAAGGGAAGGAATGGAGATAGGGATAGGAAAAGGAAGGGAGGGAGGAAGGAAAGAAAAGAAAGGGGAAGGAAGGAAGGAAAAGGAATGGAGGGAGGTGAATAAAATGTGCAAAAATATCCTTTTCCACGTTCTGCCGTTCAGATACCCTTTTCTGAGACTTTTCAGATAACTCCAGCCAAGCCAAGGAAATTCGACTTCCTTGGAAAGGAAAGCACATCCAAGCACGTATCCGCCAATTACACCTGTGGAATCTGGGCTGTCAATCTCTCCCCACAGTCAAGCCACCCCGTCCTGATGAAGCCGCTAGAGGGCTTTCCTCCTTGCGAAGAAATCTCCCTCAGGGCAGGAAGGAGGAAGAGAAAGAAAGACAGAAAAGGCTTTGGCACGGAGAGTGTGTCAGGGCGGCTTTGCTGCAAATTAGGCGGCTTGCGTCCAGGCAGACGCGGCTGTAATTCCATCCACCGGACTCGTCTGCTGGAACAAACCAAAGGGAAGGGCAGTCTATCCTGCCAGGTATGCTTGTTGGGATCCTGTGCCAACCACGGGCTCCGGGGAACTGGCAACACATCACCGACGTCTTCATCTCTGAGCCAAGACAGGAAGGAATCTCCAGGCCTGAACAAACTTCTCTGGTGCCCACATATGCATGTGGCCGGAGCTCTTTGACAGAGGAAGGCGGGCACCAGGAGACGTTACAGATTTGGAAAACCTCACACAACCGTTCCACAACTTTTCTTTCTTGCAAATCCCCCCAATTCCTTTGCCTTTTTCCCCTCCTACAGCCAGGCTCTGAAAGTGGGGAAGCGAAGCAAGAGAAGGGGCTTGAGTTACAAGCCTCGGTTTCTGCTTGCTTCTGCTAAAGTTTTAAAAGGCCATTAATTCTCACGAGGTGTGGAAAGTAAAGCCGCCTCTTTTCAACTTGGCTGCCCTGTTCCTCTTTCTGCTTTCTTGCAAATTCCCCGGGATTAGCAACCGGCATTTGGCAATCCCTCCAGGCACTTACACAGAAGCCTCAAATGTATCTACATGTTTTTAATGCATGTTTTACACGTGGGGCAAATATCCCCAGGTTGGCTGCTGAGCTGCTTCACCCAGGATGCCCCAAGACAGTGGTTTAAAAAGTGGAAGGAAATAACTGCAAAGGAGCTCACCAAAGGAGCACCATATTTGGGCAAAGGTGCCTCTCAGCAATTTCTTTTACTATTTATCCTCCGAGACAACAACTTGCAGTGCATAAAAACAGCCAAATAAGACCAGATATCTCTAGAAAACCGCGCAAAATCCAGAAACGCCATCCTGAATCGCTATCAAATTCTCTTCCTGCTGCTCTCTGTCCACCGAGAAATGAATTCTTCCTGGTCTCGTTTTGCATTAAGTGCCTCTCAAGAGGCAACGGACAGGCACTTATCCAGGCGGTGGTGAGAGAGAGTTTGCTAAGTAGCCTCACTGGAAAATGAGAAGGCATAAAGGCAGGGGTCGTGGAGAGGAAAGATTAAACAAAAGATGGGGATATTTAATATTTAAACACTCTCTGGCTTCTTGGTTTTCCTTAGAGTGCTTTGCAAAACAAACTGCAGGAGGCATGCAGAATTTTTTTCCAAGGTCTTTTTTCCCCAAAGTTAGTTTCCATCAACGAACCTGGATTTTTGCAAACTCTGATATTTCTCCCTCCGTGACCAATTCATGTCCTCATCGAAGGAGAAATGATGGATTTCCTACATTTAGGAACGATCAGTCCACATATGGATAAGGAGTGTCTTCGTGTAACTCTAGCGGCGCCTCGCTCTTGGCTCCGGTTACCAGCTACGCTTCGAAAACAGCCAGGTTCTGGCGCCTTGCGGCAAGAGATCCGATTAAATGCACAGGCTCCCCCCAAAAAAAAATTCAGGGGTGCTGAAGCGTTGCAGGGTCCATATTGGGGACCGTATGGAGTTTGAGGGGTCAATACATTGGCGCTGGGGGTTTACAGGTGTCCTTGACGGAGTCCTTGGCGGAGGAGGTCTGGGCCCTTCAGACACCATTTCCATTCTTGGCAGGAGGTCTGTAGCATACGCCATCCCCAAAATATGAGTGTCCAGTTCGTGCATTCCACTTCTGGACGCCACAAATTGACATGGGACCTTGAAAAACAACCCTCTGCAATCGGAGGCTCATTCAGGCTGGATTCCTGCTGCATTGTGCCTGCCGGGAAAAGTCCTCATTCAAGCAAGCTCCTGTGGGGTTTATGAGGCCAGGAATTTTATTTACAGGATCAAGAACTAGGCAACCAATCCTTTTAGCACAGAACGTAGGATAATAAGAGTTGGAAGGGACCTCAGAGGTCTTCTAATCCAACCCCCTGCTCCAGCAGGAGAGTCTTATACCATTTCAGACAAACGGCTGTGCAGTCTCTTTTTGAAAACCTCCAGCCATGGAGCACCCACAACTTCAGAAGCCAAGCTGATCCATGATTACTTGTTCTCATTGTCAGGAAATTTCTGCTTGGTTCTAGGTTGCTTCTCTCCTTCATTAGTTTCCATCCATTGTTTCTTGCCTTGCCTTTGGATGCCTTTGAGGCAGGGGTGGGATTCAAATTTTTTAACAACCGGTTCTGTGGGCATGGCTTAGCTGGTGGGTGTGGCTTGGTGGTCATGTGACTGGCTGGGTGTGGCCAACTCAATATCACTCACATCGAGGCACCACCTCCTCACCTGGCCTCTTGTGACTGTGGGGATGCTGCAACAGTCATAAGTGTGAAAAATGGTCAGTGCCATTGTAACTTTGAATGGTCACTCCACATAAGCAAAGTACCAGCAAAGGAGGGGAAAAAACTCCAGAGAGGTTCCTGAGACAGGAAGTCTAGTCCTGCCAAGAATGTAATAAGGGTTAACAGAGAGGCAGTTTCTGTAAGCAACGCCAGAATGTTTCCTTCCTGCCTTCCTTACAGGATTAGGCTAGTAATTTCTTCTAACAATCGGTTCTCCAAACTGCTTAGAATGTTAACAACCGGTTCTAGTGAATAGGTGCGAACTGGTAGAAACCCACCCCTGCTTTGAAGAATAGCTTGACCCCCCCCCCACTTCTTTCTGGCAGCCCCTCAAATATTGGAACACTGCTATCATATCTCCCATAGTCCTTCCTTTCACTAGACTAGACCTACCCAACTACGTAACTGTGTATTTTATAGCCTCCAGTTCCCTAGTCATCTTTATGGCTCTTCTCTGCACTCTTTTCAAAGTCTCAACATCTTTTTATATTGTGGTGAGCAGAACTGGGTGCCATATTCCAACTGGGATCTTACAAAGGCTTCTTAAAGTGATAGTAATACTTCATGCAATCTATCCCTCTGTTAATGCAGCCTAGGATTGCAGTGGCCTTTTTGGCTGCCGCCGCACACTGCTGGCCCATATTTAAGTGGTTAACTACCAGGACTCTATGATCCCTTTCGCAGTTACTGTCATAAGTTTCACCTAGCCTGTACCTAAGTATAAAGCCTTACTTTTTTCACCCCGTATATATTTTTATTGTTTACAATTATAAATACAAAACAGTGCAGCCGTACACACCAAAGGTGTAACCAAACCCATTAACGTTTCTATTATTGGTACAATATTTACATTTTGTTTCCAATCCTCCTAGCTGTTTGTATTCTGACCTTCCCCTCTTTTGGGATACTTGTTCCAAGTATCGTTAATATTCTGAATTCCCCTTGTTTTTCATTTCTAAAGTTAGTCTATCAGATTCTGCACAGGCCATTATTTTCCTTATTATCTCTCTTTTTGGAGGTATACTTTGTTTTTTCCAATATTGTGCATCAACCATTCTTGTCGCGGTCAATATTTACTTTTAACTACATTGAATTTCATTTTATTACAATCCATTGTTGAAATCTGTCAAGATATTTTCCTGACATGGCTCGATCAAAACCACAAAATGAAAGGCTTATTTTTTTTGTAATTCAGATTTTCCTGCCAGTTTGCTATCAATCTTCTTTTGTTTACTCCCTTAAATAATGTATTTTAGAAGTCTTTGCCACCGAGGAATGCCTCGGCTCCCACGACAAGGTCGCTAAGAGCACAGCCGTAGCTCTTACCAAAATCTCTTTGACGACAAAATGTTGGAGGCCTCCATCCCGCGGAGAATCTAAAACCACCGGGAACTGCTTGTGGGGCGCCTGAATGTAGCCAAATTCAATTTCATCCTGCGAGAGAAGGAGAATCAGGACTATGGCGGTTGCAAGATTCTCTATAGCTAAACGCGTGGGGATTGAAGAGAAGAAACTGGGTGTGGGGAGATGGAGGGCACAGCTAGGGGATTCTGGGAGTTGAACTCAACATTCTTCAGGTTGCCAAGTTTGAGAAACAAGACTGCCTTTAGGAAGTCCCGTGAAAAATTGAGAAGATCATCATGGAGAGAATCTATCTATGTGGTTGCTCAGAGTTGATGCTGATTTGATGGCCTATCATCATCCTCTTTAATGACCCCATAATCCCTTGTGGGGTGGAGTCTGGGCAACTGAATGGAGCTGAGTGTTTACTGGCCGGATACCCTTCCTGTTGCCAGAGCGGTTTAATCAGCTGATATATTCTCATTGTGCCCAGAGATAAATATCTGCCTCTACCTAAGATCGAACTCACAGCCTCCTGATTGTGAGGCGAGAGCTCCACCTTTAGGCCACCGTACCACTCATTGACTTGATGGCCTATAATCAACATTTATCAATTTATGGAGAATTTTATGGCAATTGAAAGACACACAGTGAGCATTCACACCTGCTTGCAAGAAATGCATCTGATCGCAGCCACCGGTGCTAACCTGCATCCATCGGTCTCCTCGGTTCATGTACCGTGAACAAACACTGATCCGGCATCCGGCTTTGCTCACCAAACTGTTGATCTCCTTCAGGAAGAGATAGTTATCCTTGACACTGCAGGGAGGGAAGGAGAACAAGTGAGGTGTTGCGCATCCCTCCTTGAAAGAGGGCATCATTTGGTAGCTGTGGCCCATGCCTGGACCCACTCAGTCCTCCAAGAAAAAGAGCTGGAGATACAATGTGAATTCTTACGACAATACCTTCTTTATCTTACGCTGCTAATAAACATATGAAACCACTCTGGATCTCTTGCTCTTTTTCTTGGAGGACTGAGTAGGTCCAAAGGAAGGAAGGAAGGAAGGAAGGAAGGAAGAAGGTGGAAGGAAGGAAGGGAAGAAGGAAGGAAGAGAAAAGAAAGAAAAAAGAAAGAAAAAGAGAGAGAGAAAGAAAGAAAGAAAGAAAGAAAGAAAGAAAGAAAGAAAGAAAGAAAGAAAGAAAGAAAGAAAGAAAGAAAGAAAGAGAAAGAAAGAAAGAAAGAAAGAAAGTTGTATAAGTGACGGGATTTAAGTTTGCTAACCCCCTAGAGTCATTAGTTGAGGTGGGTGGCCATATATAAATTTAATGACTGTATAAACACACATGCACAAATGATATACACAGGTAGTCCTTGACTTTCTACCATCAGTAAGTCCAGAATTTCTATTGCGGTTATTGTCATGCCTGATTATGTGACCTTTTTGGGGAGGGAGGCATGGTTTGCTAAGCCAATCCCTGCAGTTGTTAAGCGAATCTCATGGTCGTTAAGCAAATTTAACTCCCCCCCACCCCCATCAGCTTTGCTGGTTCCGAAGCCAGCTGGGAAGGTCGCAATCAACGATCACATGACCCAGGATGCTGCAACCCACATAAATATAACTCTGATTGCCAAGCACCCAAATTTCAATCATGTGACTGTGAGGAGGCTGCAACGGTCGTTAAGTGTGAGGATTGGTCGTAAGTCAACTTTCTTCGATGCTGTTGTCATTTTGAAAGTCATTAAACAAATGCTTTTAAGTCAAGGACAACCTTCTCTTGAGTGCAGGCAACAGAATTACATTTTTAATGGCCAGTGGGCCAGTGTCAAAAAAAAATGACAATAAAGTTATCTTATCTTCTGTATACTCCTATCCAGGGGTGGTGTTCAGCTGGTTCTGACCAGTTCTGGAGAACCGGTAGCGGAAATTTGGAGTAGTTCAGAGAACCGGCCAATCCCACCTCTGACTGGCCCCACCAACCCCATCTATTCCCTGCCTCCCATTGAGTCCCAGCTGATCAGCTGGGTCTTCTTTGGTTGCCCTGCATAGGAGAATGGAGCTGGAAAGCAGGTTAGTGGGGTGGGGAGGGAAGGGGGCTTTTGCAGTAACCTTCCCCTGCCATGCCCACCAAGCCACGCCACGCCCACCAAGCCGCCCCACAGAACCGGTAGTAAAAAAAATTGAATCCCACCAATGCTCTTTTCGGTCCTTTACCTGCACACAAAGACGCTGATTGGTGGCAAGATGTTTGGGGTCATGATCCAAGGAGCGACCCGGAAAACAACGGTGTCGGTGAAGATCGGGGTCTGCGGAATACCCTGCCGGAACATTTGTTTAAAAAGCAAAATAAATAAATTAATAAACGCAACACTGGAGGCTTTCTATCATCAAGCATTCCTGGAAAAACAGATCAGGACAGAGTCTGTTTTTTTTTTTTTTAATATATATGAAAAAAACTCACATTTTTTGTTATTTGACAGAAAGAAAAATGCAGAAGTGAGCTGCTCAGAGGAGGCGGGACACAAATGAATAACTAAATAGCCCATTGGCTCCCAGGCAGGATTTCATCTTCCAGGTGTAATTAATTGGCTAATTGGTAGAAGACATTGACAACCACCAGCATTTGGACGATGGAGAGAAAATGGTGAGGGAGTGAAGGCAGATTGCCTTCTGGACAAATGGGTGAGGGCCACCCCAGGGCAAATGGAGGAGGCTGGGCAGCTAGAAATGAGACGCCCAACTGGCAGAACAAGGCTAATGAAATTTGCATTTTTTAGGCTAATGAAATTTGCATTTTTAGGCAGAGATATAGCTGATTTCCAGAGGAGCCCCAGGTGGCATTTCAAGCAGGCCAGCAACCTGAGAAGACGACCCGGAGAGTAATGTAAAAACAGCCTCCATCCCCGGCTTGATTGATATGAGTCTAAAATCATCCGGAAGTGGGTATGGGACCCAGCTTGGCAGTGAGAAAGCAGAGGTGCCCGTTGGCCCAGGAGGGATGGCACTGTAGGGGCAAGGACTGGCAAGTCAACCTGTAAAATCATGACACCTCTTGTGATGGCAGGAGGTGGCAGAAAAGGGCATGTGAAACAAGGGTTAAATTGAAAGCCATGATTTTTCACCTGGTCATTTCAGCCCCAGCTCTGCCAGGAAAGCAGGATTTACTCAACACTTAATAGAATGAATGAGCTGGAAGGAACCTTGGAGGTCTTCTAGTCCAGCCCCCTGCTCAAGCAGGAGAACTTATACCATTTCAGACAAGGGACTGTCCAGACTCTTCTTAAAAACCTCCAGTGATTAATTCTGGTGGCAAGCAGTTCCACTGGTTAATTTCCAGAGTGAGGTGGGATGGAGGACAAAAGAGACCACCCTTGGCACTCAACCACCTTCTGCCCCAGAGACCAACCTCGGCCATCGGCTCCAGCAGACTGACGTGGACGGAGACGAGTCCGTCAAAACTCTCGTCCGGGAAGCGCAGTCCCTCCACGAAGAACTCCAGTTCGGCCGAGCCCCCCGTATACTTCACCACGTGGCTCAACTTCCTCCTGCCCAGAATGTGTATGTAGCGTTGGCCAAAGAATGGATCTGGAGGACAGAGGAGGAAGAGAAGGCTTGGGGCTCTCCTGAAGCAAACATCTACGCTTGAGTTCATCGTATCTCTGAACAAACCGTGATGGTCCCTGAAGCCAAAATGCTGGCTCAGAACTACATCAGGGCTGTGGGCAGTGTCAATCTGGGGTCCTGTTTAAGGAAAAGTGCATTTTTTTCTTAAAATTATGGAAAAGCATCCTAAAATGATGGAAAAAGCACAACCTTCGGGTGGGACTTATTGCTATTGCAAGGAGTAGAAACGCACACACTTGTTTGTGGGTTGCAGGTCGTCCTTGGCTTATAACCATTTTATTATTTATTTATTTATTATTACACTTTTATACCACCCCCTCTCCCAAAAAAGGGATTCGAGGCGGTGTACAGCCAAGATAAAAATGACATAAATAGTAAAAAATTTAAAAGAGATTTAAAAGAAATTAAACTAGTGGCTGGAATGATATTATAAAAGCAGGGTAAAAAGAATTAAAATTTTCCAAAATTTAAAACCCTAGTAATTAATACTAGGCCAGATCGGCCTGTTGGAAAAGGTGGGTCTTTATTTAGCAGTCGTTTGAAGTTACAACAGGACCGAAAAAAGGGACTTTTGACCAGTCCTCACATTGATGACCGTTGCAGGATCACCATGGTGACGTGATTAAAATTGGGACAATGCCGTGTATTTACAACCATTGCAAAGTCCCAGAGCCATTTGTAATCTTCCTAGCCATCTTCCCACAAGCAAATTCAAATGGGGAAAGCTGGATTCATTGAACAACTGCTCAGCAACCAGAAATGGTCACAAAATTGAGCGTGACTCTCTTTAATTAACCTCCTTGCTAAGGAATGGGAATTCTGGCCCTGACTGGTGGGCATTAGGTTCAGGATTATCTGTACCTGCGAAAGAAAAGACATTCTTCTGACTTTACAGAAAGGAAACTGAGGCTGACCGCTATGTTTCCAGGGATACTGGTGGCGATGGAGAGATTTCCCAAAGGTAGGCTTGTTCATGTGTTTAATGAACTTCAGGTCATAAGTATCCTCTAGCCTGACATTTAGGAAATGGAGACCGGTCTTAGCGCAGAAGGGACCAGTGGTGGGATTCAAAAAAGTTTACTACCGGTTCTGTGGGCATAGCTTGGTGGGCGTGGCTTGGGCGTGGCAGGGGAAGGATACTGCAAAATTCCCCTTCCCTCTCCACCCCACTAACCTGCTTTCCAGCTCCATTCTCCTGGGCAGGGCAACAAAAGGAGACCCAGCTGATCAGTTGGGACTCAATGGGAGGCAGAGAATAGATGGGGTTGGTGGGGCCAGTCAGAGGCAGTATTGGCCGGTTCTCCGAACTACACAAAATTTCCACTACCGGTTCTCCAGAACCAGTCACAACCTGCTGAATGGAAGGGACCCAGAACAACAGAGATGTTGGGGATGATGGTTTTGAAGTCCTGGCTGACATCTGCCCCCACGTCAGCTCCTCCTAAAGACCTTGTGTAACCTGCAGGAAAGCAGCCATCCCAAGGGTGTCGAGAGGTTTCCCCAGGATGAGACCAGCCAAATGGACAAGGCCTGCTCAGATGTCCAAGGCCACCAGCGTATCCTGATGCATTTGCGAACCAAAATGGACGCATCCACCATCTCCTCTCCCATGAAAGGAAGAAAAAAAAAATCCACACAAAACCTCAAAGCACTTGTGATCCACTGAGTTTTACGACCTCTCACCTGGCTGCACTCGGTTTGTCTTTGAGATGGAAACAGCCGGGAAATTTGTAGAATGGGAAATGTTTAAATAAAAAAAATGAAAGGAAAAGAAGGCCGGGCAAACGACACCCCCACCTCCCCGCCCCGTCGTATTGTCACAAAATCTACATAAACTTTGCTGACTTCTAAGGAGAATTTTTCCTGTCTTTTGAAAGAGATGGGAGAGCCAGAAAAATCTCTGCTCCTAACTAGCCTCAGAGAACTTCTTCCTTCCTCAATTCTAGCACTGGTTTTTAATAGGAACGAAAGGCTCGGTCTGGATCCCAGACAGAAAAAGGGGTGCTCCCTGGAATCCAGGCCAAAGCCATGACATTGGCACCCCAAGACCCCTTGCCATCCCCCTAAAAAGGCCGCCATCCGTTTCCGTCATCTGCTACCACGACACCAATTTCAGTGGGTGCCGATCAAGAGCCCAGGTGGCTGCAAAATCCAGCAGCTGCAGCTTCCATCTAATGAAATAAGTTGAAGACTCCTCTTAATAATGGGGTTGATTCTCAAACCACAGGTAGACCTTATAACTGTTCATTTAGTGACTGTTCACAAAGTTACAGTGGCCCTGAAAAATGTCATTTACGACCATTTTTCAAATTACAGATTACAGATAATCAGAGTTGGAAGGGACCTTGTAGGTCATCTAGTCCAACCCCTGCCCAAGCAGGAGACCCTACACCATTCCTGAGAGAGGGCAGTCCAGTCTCTTCTTGAAAGCCTCCAGGGATGAAGCTCCCACAACTTCTGATGGCAGCTTCTGTTCCATTGGTTGGTAGTTCTCCCTGTCAGAAAGTTTCTCCTTATTTCCAGGTTGAATCTCTCTCCTTGTTCAGTTTCCATCCATTATTCCTTGTCTGGCCTTCGGGAGCTTTGGGAAATAGCTTGACCCCTTCCTCCTCTCTGTGGCAGCCCCTCAAATATTGGAAGACTGCTATCCTGTCTCCCCTGGTCCTTCTCTTCCCTAGACTAGCCAAGCCCATCTTTGTCCCTCTTACCACCTTTGCAGCCTCCCCATGATGATGTCATCAAAATTCAGAAGCCTGGAATCAGGTTCATATTTATGACCGTTGCCGTGTCCCAGGGTCATGTAAATCCCCATATGCGACCTTCTGACAAGCATTAAAGAAGCCAGAATCACTTAACAACCATGTTATTAACTTAAACAACTGCAGTGATTCACTTAACCTTTGTGGCAAGAAAGGTCATGAAATGAGGCCAAATATCTCACTCTTAACAGCAGAAATGTTGGCTCAATTGTGGCCACAAGTCGAGGACTAACTGTAGTATTATGCAAGGTTCCAGTTTTCTGGTTCCCCTAGATCTGTTGCCCTACCTTCCTAGAAGTTTTGTATATAATTATGTGAACTGTGTTTATATGTTTTTACTTCTCTTTTGTTTCTTTTCATCATGTGCTAAATAATAAAATTCTCAGTTTGGGCACAGATACAAATCAGAGGCAGGTGCTGGAATGAAAGGAGATGAAGGACTGGTGAGAAAGGACTTGTCTGCCCTCTGTAGATAAAAATTACACCTCTGTGGTTCTGAAATACGTGGCAAGGGAGCAGTGGTGGGATTCAAATTTTTTTACTATAGGTTCTGCAGGCGTGGCTTGGTGGGCGTGGCTTGGTGGGCGTGGCAGGGGAAGGATACTGCAAAATCCCCCTTCCCTCCCCACCCCACTAAATCTGCTTTGCAGCTCCGTTCTCCTGGGCAGGGCAACCAAAGGAGACCCAGCCGAGCAGCTGGGACTCAATAGGAGGCAGAGAATAGATGGGGTTGGCGGGGCCAGTCAGAGGTGGGATTGGCCGGTTCTCCAAACTACTCAAAATTTCCGCTACCGGTTCTCCAGAACTGGTCAGAACTTCCTGAAGACCACCTCAGCAAGAGAGTCTTGGAGGTGAGACCCAAGTCTTGGATGGTCCTGGTTAAGGGCTTCTTTTTACACCAGGGTGAAAAAAACCAGGAATGCAATTCTCCATGCAAAGGGAGAGCAGGAAAGGCACTTACTCTGCACATAAAAAACGCCAACCTTGTCGGAGTCCGAAAGTGGAATGTGGAGAACCATCTCGTAGCCAGCGGGAAGCCGGCCTGGGCCTTGCGTTCTCAAGATCATCCGGGACATGTCCTCCAGATCTGGGGGTGTTCAAAGCCCAAGAAAGAAGGAAGAGGGAAGTTAAAGGGATGGTGGTGTCTTTGAGAGAGCATCTTCCTGGAGAGAAAGCGCCGACGGGTCGCATGGAGGAATCAAACGCTGGGCATACCAGGGCAAATGCTTTATCTTCTTTCCCAGAGCTACATAGAACATAAAAAAGAATCATAGGGATGCAAGGGACCTGAGAGGTCTTCTAGTGGGCCGTGAGAAAATTTTAATGGGCTGCAGAGAAATCTCACCCCCAGAGCACCGCCCCCCACAAGCAATTAATCCAGGCTGTTCAGGAACACAAGTCTGTGCCACCCACATGGCCTGCGGGAACCCTCCCCGCCCACTCACTCCTTACCTGGCAAACTTGCTTGCTAAATTGCTATTTTCCCTTTTTCCAACCATCATCTATTCTGCTGTGCCGGGAGATTTAGATTAGCTGGGAAGCTGGAAACGGTTGGATTTCTTGCTTTCTAGCTAGTCTTTAGATCTTCGGCTCTGCTTTTAAGCACAGCCGAACCTCCCTTAGGACTGAAGGTTCTATTATTCAGTGCAGACTCACGGCAAGCAAATTTGAGAGAGTGAGCTAGCCGATGGCAGATAGATAGATCACTGAATGATTCTGTGAGCAACTCAATCTGCCTGCCTGCTTTGCCTGATTTTGGGTAAAAGTTGCTCTTCTTTTTTTAATAAAAAATTCAATATTTATAATATTTACATACAAGCCATGCTCAGTCAGTCACATGACCACCAAGCCACACCCACAAATTAGGCCACGCCCACAGAACCGGTTAGTGGTCCCTGGGATCTAAAATTATGAGTTTGGTGGTCGCTGAGGTCCAAAAGGTTGGTGACCCCTATTCTAATCCAACCCCCTACTCAAGGCAGGAAACCTTATCCCCCTCTTGGTGTAGGAGGCCCCCTTCCTGCACCACTTTAAGGATTGTCCAGTCTATTCTTGAAAGCCTCCAGTTCGTGGTTTACCTTCTGTAACCTCCAATTCTGTCTGAATCTGAGTTCCAATATCGGCACTGAAAAAAAATGTGACTTAGGACCGTTTTTCACACTGACGACTGTTGCAGCATCCACGGGATCAAAATTCAGCCGCTCGGCAACTGGTTCATATTTATGACGGTCGCATTGTCCTAGGGTCATGTGATCCCTTCTGACAAGCCACGCCCACAGGGAAGCCACTTAACCACTAACAGCTGAGGCGAGAAAGGGCGTAAAATGTCTCGCTTAGCAAGGGAAATTTTGGGCTCCACTGTGGTCATAAGTCAAGGACTACCTGTCTCCTTTTTGGTTCAAAACACGGTGACAAACCCTTGGGGGCAGACTCAAGACGTGGCCTGATGGGACTCATGCAGCCCAACTTTCAAAGGCTTCAGGCAGGGACTGTTGTGGTTAGCCGGCAGCAGGGGCGGACGGCTGAGGAGAGCGAGGACTCAGATGAGGGGCCAGGATCATTGGGGAGTGGGCTGCTGCCTTCAGAGAGTGTGGGGGCTGGCAGCAACGATGAGGAGGTTCCCAAGGAGCCTGTGCCAAGTGTGCATGCACGCAGGATTGCTCGCAGGAAAGAGCAGCTGCAGAAGCACGGGCGACTCAGGAATAAGGCTGCAAGGTAATGGGCCCTCCCTCAAGAAGATCAAAGCCAGAAGCGTTCCTTGCAGGAGGCAAAGACGCTCTGAAACTCAGCCTTGTGGACATTATAGTTAGTATTTGAAACCTCTTGGAAACTAGTTCTTATCGGTGAGTTTTTGGCAGCCTTGACAAACAACTTGGCCAGGCTCTTTCTTATCAGAGCTAGTTAGTTGGAAGCAGCCTTTTATCTATGAAGAAACAGAATTCGTGGATGAAACCTTACAAGGTGGGGGCTGCTGCTTTTGTCTTGTGTTGGCTCTCTTGGAACCAAGTTGGGTCAGAACAGGGACTCAGGATGGCATTTCCCCCAGGCCCGAACTCCTGTCTCCATTCTTCTGCTCCTCTCAGAAAACCCATTTAGCTTTTCTTAGATATCATCACCCCTCCCTCTAACTCAGGGCTGGCCTTTTCTATAAGTTTGTTCAATCTTTGTTTTTATTGCAGCTTCCTTACAAGAATTCAGGTTTTCTGCTTAAGGCACAAATAATTTTTCCTGCTGATTTCTTTACAACACGCATCGCGAGGCCGTTTTACTGACTTACGTTTTTCTTTTTAATTGAGTAATGTGCGTGACTTTATTTTGAAATGCAATACGACCATGTCAGCATTAGGCTTCTGCTTTAAAGTTGACCTTTTTCGTCTTACTAAATTACAAGGGCTTTACTCTCAAACCCATTTTTCTTCTCCTTGTTAGCTCGTGACTGGAAAAACATCTGGCTGCATTTAGAACCGGATTTCATGTGTTGTGCAGTAGAGGCTGATCTGCAAAATGGATTTCTATCAGCTTTTCAATTTCCAGAACGGCCCCAGAGAGATCAATCATATTGTACCTTCCTTGGAAAATATTTTCTCATCCTGACAGTCCTCCTTGATGCTGAATGGATTTTCTTTGTCACAGTTAACCAGCAGGATGGCACCCTGGCCGTCGGGGCCCCAGGTCCACGTAGTCTAGAGGGGCAGAATTTCACATTTAAGCAGGTAGATTCGGGCAAGAGATTTATCTATGACATGAGGGGTGAGCCAAGAAAGATTTAGAAAGATTCCTCTGGATTCCATTCATGGTAAATATTAAAAGAATTCACATTGTCATTGGGAAGTCATGTTTCCAACACTTGGTGTTCTCCAGAACCACAGGAAAGGGCCAAAATTTAAGGAAACCATCTTGCATACAATCAATTATTCTATCTATGTCCAGTCCGTGCCCAGCCTATCAGTCCCACAACTAAACCAGCCCAGGCCATCAATTCCACAGGAAAGTTAAAACTACGTTCATGGAGCTGTTCTAGATTCTATCCATCTTGCAAGTCTTAATATTGTGCATTTCCTGATTTATTTGTACATGTAAGTTCTCGTTCAATTTAAACTCCCCTTTTAAAGATAGGCTTTTATGTTTTGCAATTATGTGGTTTTTATGATGCTATTCTGAATCTCCCGGAGTCACTTAGGTGAGACGGGGGTAGTGTAGAAATTTAATAAACATTAAAAATGAATAAATACATCATTTCCTCTTCCTCTTCCTTATTGGGAGGTACTTGCCTGAACCACTTCCAAATATCAGATAAGGTGTAAAACTATTCAGAAGAGTTCCTGCATCCCGTATTTATTAATCTAATTTCTATACAGGCGACTCATCTCCTTGGCTCTCTACCCTCCTGGTGTGGATGCACCTGGAGACCAGGTAAGGGGAGCGTCGCCCCTTTCTGCTTCAGCTTCTGCAGGTGTCTTAGCCCAAAAGAAAAAAAAAAGGAGATTTGAGAGAGAGAACAGTAACCCAACTGAGGGAAATAACTGTCTCAGCAGGGGGACCTGGAGTTGCCTTGGGGAACGAGTGCCCAATTACACACAAGGGGCCAAACGCAGCAGGCACCTTTGCCAAGAAGGGGATGAGAGCTCTGCTGGTCTGAATGCCTTGCAGGCTGGAAAGGATGACCCCAGCTGAACCTGTCCCCCTCGGCTTCCTGCTTGCGGATAAAGTTTTTTGGGAAGCTGGGGATGTGGGGGTGGGGGTAGCTCTCTGGAGCAGGGACCCTAACCTCATCCCCACCTATTTCACAACACTGCATCCCCCCAGGAGCCAAAATGAGAGGAAATTGCTGTGAATCCCAAGGGACAGAGAAAGAGCAGGCAAATTACAGCATTTGCAGAACAATTTTGGAGTGTTGACTAAAATTTTGCCTCTTAATTAAAATCAGTGGTAGAGGATACCTCTTATTCTCCCTGATCCCCCAAAAGGGTATCTAAACACTCACAAAGCAACAGGGATATAATTTTCAATTTAAACTTGAGTAAGCATACAACCATTTTTGGGGGGGAGAAGTCCTTGCTCAGCTCCATTTGGTAGAAATATTAACAGTTTCACATCTAGGCTTGTGAAATACAAACATACAGGTGTGTCCCCTTTGAAGGGCCAAGCATCTCTCCTAAAGGACTATTCCAGAGACATTTCTGACCAAGAAAGATTTGGAATCTGGATGCTACCTTCTTTGGGTTGTTCTTCTCCACCACACCATCTTGGTCAGCGTCAACGTCCAAGGAGATTCCTAGAAAGCAAAAGATTTGGCGGCTTCAAAGATTCAAAGAGAGGAAGAACAAACTAGAGCAAATGGCCAGCCAAGCTCAACACAAAGACACTTTTTTAAATCCAAAGGACCCAGAATATTTTACTAATTGGAGATAATTTAAGAGCCAAGAGCTGCCTGTTGATCTGTAAGGAAAGGAATGCCCTCTGCTCGGCTTCAGATGGCTTTTAAAATTAAAGCTGTAATAATACTCTGCAAGGGGATAGAGGATTTCCAGAGAGACACAAAGAAGGGGAACAGGAAGACTCTCACCAATGCCAGTTAGAAAAATGCCAGCCTGATTTATAGGGTGTTCTCCGTTCTCTCCGTAATATCCTACGGTTACCTAGAGAGGAAGAAGGAAGAATGAGGTTAAAACATTAACAGAGAAATAAATGTCTATAGAGATTCTCAGTCATCCAGGTCATGGTTGTCCCAAAGGCGATTTTTTTCAACAGGCAAGTAGACTTTCTGTTTTTCCTTTGAAGACGTTTCGCTTTTCATCCAAGAAGCTTCTTCAGTTCTGGCAGGGGTCCTAGTCGGAGCTGAAGAAGCTTCTTGGATGAGAAACGAAAGATGTTCAAAGAAAAACCATTTCTTGGCCCAGGGAATCTTATATTCTCAAAATTCCTAGGATAAGCAGCTCAACACTGTAAAGGCTTTCATACAAAGTTACTTTATTGGATTATATCAGGCATCCTCAAGGTATAACTCACAGTTATGCTGAGATGCATCTAATGTCCAATCTTTGCATTGTCGTCTTCATAGTGTGAAAATATGGTTATCTTCATCCCATAATGATATAACAAGGGAAGACTCCAGCACGATGCTGGGGTCCAGGTAAGAATGACCAAAACTCCGCCCAACCCAACCAGAGGTCAATTCAGTGACCAATCAGGATTATAGATGTGACCACATGACATGAACTTACATCTCCCATGAGGCATTAACTACATTTCCCATGAGGCATTCCCTTAAGGGGACAGCTCCCATTCCAAACTAACTATGCTGTCTAACCAGTACAAAACCAGAAAGTCCAGTTTCCTCTTGAAAAAGCACCTTTGGACATTAAAAAAAACTCTGCTCCAGAATCATGTCCCCTCTTACATCAGGTGGATGGGCAATTTCTGTGCATGGACCAGCACAATCACACAACTATGATAAAACAATCAAATTAATAATAAAAGCATAAATTTTTTACAAGTCATCTTAAAACCACATGCTATTTAGTGGTCCAGACCTTGCAAACTCCTGATGATGAGATTCCACCAAGATCCAGGAACAGCTTTCTGGAGTCCATGTGATACAGATAGTCCTTGACTTACAACCGCAATTGAGCCCCAGATTCCCGTTGCTAAGCGAAACACTTGTTAAGTGAGTTTGCCTCTTTTTATAACCTTCCTGGCCACAGTTGTTAAGTGAACCCCTGCAGCTAGTAATATGTTTGTTAAGTGAATCTGTCTTCCCCATTGATTTTGCTGGTCAGAAGGTCGCAAAACTGGATCGCCCAACCCCAGGACAATGTGACCATCATAAATATGAGTCAATTGCCAAGCATCTGAATGGCCATGGCCATGGGGATACTGCCATGGTCGTAAGTGGGAAAAACAAATTACTGTTTTCGGTGCTGTGGTAACTTTGAACAGTCACTGAACGAACCGGTGTTAAGTCAGGGACTATCTTTATCTCTGTTATGACCCCATTTAAGCTAATAATCCAGACACACCATGGTTGGCAAAGGATCTTACTTTGCTATCATTGGTCTCCGCGCTAGGCTGGGTCATCTGGATCTGCAGGAACGTGGTGGGATCCAGCGGCCATTGTTTAGTTCCGTTGGCGGGGGCCAAGTCCGACTGATCATGGCTTATGACTTCGACACTGACGTCTTGTGAATGTTTCACCCTGAAATTCACCGCTTCGGGCGGAGCAGCCCTGGCAGTCGAGAAGACGAAGAAAAGGAAAAAGACTCTGTCAGTCTTCTGACCCAAACTTTGTTCCAAGGAAACAAACACGAAGCAGAAGTAACAGCAAAACCTTTTAATGATTCTTTACGAATTCCGTTCCTTCACGGTTAAAAGGCTGCTTCCAACTAATTAGCTCCGATAAGGAAGAGCCTGGCCAAGTTTTTGCAAGGCTGCCAAGAACAACAGATAAAGTTCCTAAATAATAAATCAAAGAGTCTCCAAACTCAGATATTCCTAATGTTCACCAGGCTGGAGTATCAAACATCTTTGCTTCCTGCAAAGAACTGCAGCTTCTCAGCTGGCTTTTATCTTCTCAGCGAGAGGCCATCACCTTGCAGCCTTAATCCCGAGTCACCCGTGCTGCTGCAGCTGCTCTTTCCTTCAAGCAGCCCTGCGGGCACACGCTCTGGGCACAGGCTCCTCGGGGGCCTCTTCATCATTGCTGCCAGTCTCCACAATCTCCGAAGGCAGCCTTCCACTCCCTGATGGTTCTGGCCCCATCCCTGCATCACACACAGGCCCCTCACCTGAGTCCTCACTCTCTGAGACCCCAGCCGTCCGCACCTGCTGCTGGCAAACCACAACAGTCAGCGGGCCAGAACAAAATATTGTGATACCTAAACAAGGAGACGCTATCCAGCTGTTGTCGTGCCAAGACCACTGCCTGGGATGAGGCCAAGTGGGAACGCACAGTCTCTACGCCCGACGGGCTGCAGATCCGAGATATCAAAGACAGTCCTCAAACGACGATCATAACGGAGCTCCAAATTTACGTGGCTAAGCGAGAAATTTGTTAAGTGAGCTTTGCCCCATTTTACGACCTCTCTTGCCACGGTGATTAAGTGAATCACTGCAACTGTTTTAAATTAGGACAGGTAGTCCTCAACTTGCCAACAGTTCGTTCAGTGATTGTTCAAAGTTATAACAGCACTGGGAAAAGTGCCTTAGGACCATTTTTCACAGTTAAAACCTTTGTAGCATCCCCGTGTTCGTGTGATCAGAATTCAGATTGGCAAACTGGTTCATATTTATGACGGGTTTCAGTGTCCCGGGATCACAGGATCTCCTTTTGCGACCTTCTGACCAGTAAAGTCAAAACTCACTTAACAAATGTCTCACTTAACAACAGAAACGTTGGGCTCAATTGTGGTTGTAAGTGGAGGACTATCTGTAATACAGTTGTTAAGTGAGTCGGCCTTCACCCTTGACTTTCCTTATCAGAAGATCCCCAAAGAGAATCGCATGATCCGGGGACATAGCAACCGTCATAAATGTGAATCAGTTGCCAAGCACCTGAACCTAAATGACATGACCATGGAGAGGCTGCCATGGTCATAAGTGTGAAAAATGGTCATGAGTTACTTTTTTCAGTGCCGTGAATGGTCACTCCGTTTGGTTGAAGTAACCAGTTCTTTTACTAAGGCTTACCGGCTGCAAGCTAGAACTAAAGTTCCCGCGCAAAATGTTACAAACTTTTCCCCTTTATCCTGGCCCTCCCCCCACCCCTTGACCAGTTCATCTTCGGCCAATGGCAAGCCCCATGGGTGTTTTGAGAACATCTCAGGTGCATGGAGCAGTCCACATTCCACTTCCAAGCTTCGTGGCCTTGAAAACTGGCGCAGGTTAGTTCCGTGCATCTCTGGTCTCCGTCAAGATGTCAGCACCCCCTCCCAATTTCCCGTCTCTTTTGCCCTATGCATGTTTATTACCCATTTGCTCTCCTTCCCCTCCACTCTAACAGTTGGTGGCAGGAGGCTAGCAAGGCGCCAAGCCGAAGATGGCAGAGCTGGCACACTGGATCTTACTTCTCACAACACTCAGGTTGCCCCACATCTATTTTTAAATACAGTGCCAGCCATGCCCTTTATGGTGGCAGTTGGGAAACCACATTGATATGTAGGATTCTGCCCCTTGCAAAGGGAGAAAGTGACATGGCACACGCTGCGGCTAAGAAATGCAAACTTCAATTTAGGAGAAGCCTGAAGCACAGATGCCAGCAACGTTCCCAAGTTCTGGAAATTCTCACAGGCAAAGATCTGAAGATGATCCTTTAAGTTGTCCTGATACTCAATGAAACCAAAGAGAGGGAAAACTATCGCCTCAGCTGTCAATATCAACCTTTGGATTTAGGCTGGATAAAGCAGCAGATGCGAAGAGCTGCTTGCAAACCTCATCCCGGCCGTTCCTTGGAAGATCTTAACTCTCAGTTTGCCACCTGGTCATGTTTAGCACCCCTAGCTAAGCCCAGAGGGGCTGGTTGACCAACCAGTTCAGTGTGAAAAGGCTTAATTCTAGATAAATAAATGAAAGGGACCGAGAAGGATGAAGAAGCTGGGGGGGGATGTTATTATTCTGCACAGAGAGTACTAAATCACCCTTGGACATAATTCATCTTTGCAAGCTTTGTTTAAAACAAACAACAAAAAAGGGACACAATAGGAGCAAGACCGTGGCACCCAGAATGTCTTGGCAGGCAGCCTCTTCGGATAAATGAACAAAGGACAATCCACCATAAATAAGCATTTTCAGGCATGGCTGGCAGCCGATTCTGTCTGTCTCCCAACGGAGGCATCCAAAATACTAACAGCTTGCCCCTGGCACCTCCCCAAGATTAAAGTAGCTGGAGGTTCAGGCTTGGAACATTTTCAAAGGAAGGTCAACCAAGAGGTGTCTGGGCATGTGCAGATTGCCCGTTGTTTCTTCCCAAGAAGCCAGACAAAAAGGAGAAAGATAAGGATTGTGAAGTCCAAGTTGCGTCTCCCTTTCCGACAGGGTGTTGATCGCAGGATATCTGAGACAGTTCTCCTTCTTCTGACCTGAGCAGCCAAGGTTGGGAAACACCAGTTCCTCCTTGGAGCTAAAAGTGACCTTCTCAATGTGTTCTCTTTTATAAGCAGCCTTCCGAAGAGGGTCCCGGGGATCTTCCTCTTTCAACTCGGCACCAAGCAAGGTCCTCTCGGGAGAAGAAAAGTTGACTTCTTCTGTTCTCCAGATGAAGGTTCTGCAAGAGGATCTCACAGCCCAACAAGCCCTTGGTTCCCGGAATGACATTTATCTTCCCCAAACAGGTGCTGTTCCTTAACCAACTTGACTCACCCTGGTCTCCTCAGATCCCGGGGAGAGGGGGTGGGCTGCATGGAAGCTGCCAAGTGCCCTTTTGCCATGCCAGGCTAGCTAACAAGTGCCCCTTAAGGATTCGGAGCGGAATGCCAGGCACACGGCAAGAAAGACTTCATGAAAGAGACGGAGCTGTGGACAAGTTTTCCCTTGGTGACATGTCCACTTCGTCTCCGAAGTCAATATCTCCATTAAAGAAATAAATTTGGGACGGGCAGGTAAAGCAAACCTGTTTGGCGTCTCAGGAAAAGCAGTGCTGAAGAAGCAGCTGTTTCCAAAGAACTGCTCCAAATACTTTTAAGGGGCTTGGGGTGGGGGGTGGGGCAGCCTCGGGATAGCTAAACTTAACGGATTTAAGCTGGTGGGGTTGCAATCTTGCGGGATTGCAAACTGGGAAGGGGAGAGGAAGGGGATGGGGTTTATAGGGGGAGGGAACCCCTTTTTTCTGAAGGAGGCGCATTTAACACCAAAGCAGGGAGTGGGATCTGAAGGGCTGAACCGAGAGGAAGGGGCCGTGTTTGCAAAGATGGATCTGCCTCTTGCTCACCCGAAGACGTCCACGGACAGCCGGGTGCCCAGCACGCAGACCGCCTCCAGGCGGTGGCCGAACTGCAGCCGAAGCGTCCGATCGCGCAGCATCTCCCTGAGGCGCACGGCTCCCTCGACCCGCTCTGGTCCTGGCGGCGCAGCAGCTGTGCGCCCCATCGGTTGCTCCAAGCCACTCCTTGCTGGCCCCGCCTCGGGGTGGGGTGGGGTGGGGGGGAGAGGAGGGCGGGAGTCAACCAAGGACGCGGCTCGACCCTCAGCTCTGAAGGCAGAAGCAAGCGGCAGCGCCTCTGAGCAGCTGCAGAGAGCTTTGCCTGCCCACCAGTCTTTAAAAAGGGGTGGAAGGGAGACTGCAACCATTCCTCTCTAAGCCTTTTGTTCTTGCAAATTCAGCATTCCTGCTCTACCTGGATCATCCTAAAATGCAGAACAGGATGGGGAGGGGAGGGCTTTCTAACTTAAAGGGTCTTTTCCTTTTTAAAAAAAAACTGTTCTGGTTCCATGGGAACTACAACTGCATAAGCGCACCAAATTTTTCAGTGCCAGAAATACAAGGTAAAAGAAGTCAAATAAAATAAATAAAATAAGTCTCAAACAGCACAAACATTTCAGCTGAGATGCTTAGTATTTATTTGGGACTCTACCTTTGTCCTTTCCACACTACAGTAGTATAGTGTGGTAACTTTTTCATTTACACATGCAATAAAACAATAAAACTTCCACCAACTAATCTTGTGATAAAATAATAAGCTTGCATGCCACCCAAATTTTAACAACTCTGAGTGACTCACAACGATGAAAGAAATTAAAATATAGGTTTGAAGTGCAGACTCCCACAAGCTGGGCAGCAGTCCACAATTATTTTATAACCCCAAATAAGTACCGTTTATGACGCTCATGACCATATAGGATTGAAGCCCAGAAGCTTAAAATTCTAGAATGTGTCCCAGTTGTCTGGTTAGTTTTCTAAATATTATTACAGATAGTTCTCAACTTACAACAGTTCATTTAATGACTGTTCAAAGTTACAACAGCCCTGAAAAAAGTGACTTATGACTGTTTTTCACACTTATGACCGTTGCAGCATTCCCCATGATCATGTGATCTAAATTCAGACACTTGGCAACTGTCTCATATTTATGACACTGTTGCTCCTGGACTCACAAGATCTCCTGACAAACAAAGTCAAGGAGGAAGCCAGATTCATTTAACAACCATGTCACTAACTTAACAACTGCAGTGATTCACTTAACAACCGTGGCAAGAAAGGTCATAACAAATGTTTTTCTTAGCAACAGGAATTTTGGGCTGAATTCTGGTCATAAATCAAGGATTATCTGTATATTTTATGCGTTGTCTTCTAAATGTGTTATATTCTTATACTCTATATGCTTCTCTCTGCTACCAGGAAGATGGGCCAAGAGGCCCTGGAACATGGAAAATAAATACTAGAAGAGAACAAACAAAAGAGAAAATATTTTCATAGTTCAGGGCATATCCAAACATATATTTATGGTTGTCCAAAGTCCACATTCTATTGTTCTGGCTAGGATCCCAGATTTTTCCTATGCCCTTTGGGACTTTCCAAAGCCACCTGAGATCCGCCCACTAACAGGTTCCACTGATTAATTGTCCTCCCTGTTAGGAAGTTTCTCCTTAATTCCAGGTTGCTTCTCCCCTTGATTAATTTCCATTCATTATTTCTTGTCCTGCCCTCTGGTGCTTTGGAAAATAAACTGACGCCCTTTTCTTTGTGGCACCCTAAAAATACCGGAATACAGCTATCATGTCCCCCTTAGTCCTTCTTTTCTCTAAAGTAGCCAAACCCAAATCCTGCCACTATTCTTCATGTTTTAGTCCCCAGGTCTTTAATCATCTTAGTTGCTTTTCTCTGCACTTTTCCCAAAGTCTCAAAACATCGAAGGACATTAGTTTATAAACGCAAAATAGCATTAAGGCATACAAAAGATCAGATGTTAACAGAGCACAATTGAGCCCAAAATGTCTGTTCTTAAGTGAGACATTTGTTAAGGCAGTTTTGCCCCCCATTTTACGATCTTCCTTGCCACAGTTGTTAAGCGAATCACGGCAGTTGTTAAGTTAGTAACCTGGTTGTTAAGCAAAATCAATGGGGAAACCAGGTTCACTTCTCAAAAGGTCGCAATCACAGGACCTCAGGACACAGTAGCGGTCATAAGTATGAACCTGTTGCCAAGCATCTGAATTTGGCTCACATGGTCATGGGGCTGCTACAAAGGTCATAAGTGTGAAAAAGTGTGCCTACCGTCCCTGTCCTATTGTTTCTTTTACATTTTATTTTTCTTATATGTATCCACATATTCATAACTATGTTTTACTTATACCTATTACCTTGTAAGCAACTGACAAATAAATAATAATTAAATAAAATAAATAAATAAAACAACTGCCATAATTCCCAGCCATAGATTTGGTTTCTTTCTAGCAGCAGCAGCAGGCAAGCTGCCACCAAACCATTGCACCCCTTCCTCTAATTCCCTCTTTGTCTCTCTCTTTCCCCCTCCCCAGCTGTCAGTCTGTTGAGATCATTGAGGAAGGGTCTTTTATCTTTCCCTAGGATGGGAAGGAACAGATCTTCCATCTCCAGAAGCACTCTACCGGCAAAGACCAGTTTTCTGTTTGCAACCTTCTCTGGATTCATCTTTTATCCACATTATTTAACAAATGTGTTTTTGAAAAAAAAGCATTGGGGGCTTTTATTAAACGGTGGGGGAAGGGGAGGGGGGGTTTGGGGCAGGAGGGGTAAACACTGCTAATAGATCACAGGGGAGGAAGGAGGTCAACCACTAACCCAACACTTTCTTCCCATCACACAACCCTTCTGGCATTTCCCCAAGATTAAAAATAGGGCCCAACGTGTGGATAACTCCATACCTTAATTAAGACATACATGCCACGGTGGGGTGTTGAAAAGGGGGTAGGGGCGGTCATATGGGGCGAAAGGCCGAGAACAAGAAATAGTAAAAACTCCACGGTGAGTCCAGGACCCCTGCCAAATGTTGACACACGCATACATACCCCCCCACACACACACTGTCCCTTGTCATCGTTCATTCATTTATTCTTCCAATTTAAGACAACCGACGTGAACTCTAAAAATTAAATAAAAACAATGCATGTGACCCTAAGGAACAAGCCAGCAAGGTGCTGGATTGTGCCCAGCCAGCAGCTGCTCGGGATCGAAAGGGCTCATCCTGGCAACCAGGCTAACCGTGCTTAAGGGGATTTAAGGTGCGACCATCGTCCTGAGCTGGGCTCATTTCTGAAATGCTTCTGTGGGCTCTGATCCAAAGACTGGATGACAAACAGCTAAGCTACATGACGGAGGAAACCTTCTTGACAAGGTCCAGCTATTCTGCTAAGCCAGGATGAATTTGACTGGCTTTGGCTGCAGCAGAATGTAGAAATCAACAAACCACGAATCCTGGTTTACAATGTCCTTGGGAAAGATTTCAGGTTCTGCAAAAGCTTGGAATCAAATCTCTGTTTTGAATTCGGCCTCGCTAAGTCTGTTTGGCAGTGTGTTTGTGCGTGTGTTAAATTAAATGTGATAAAAATTAATGGTGTTATAATTTAAGGCTCCATTCGCAGAAGCTGCCCCCTAGTGGTCTTAGGTTAAACAATTTCCTTTAAAACAATTTCCTTTTATGAATTTCAGGCTGAAAATAAACTAGGTTTTTTTGGGGAGGATTATTTATTTCAGCTCTGTTTATGAACTTCCTCACCCCTGAGGACTAGCAACATTTTTCTCCTTTTATAGCCAGAGGCTGAGATGCTTAGAATTTCCACCCACCTGCCGTTTATCACGGTATTAGCCTTTGATGAAATGGCAAAATCAATTAATCCGAATTGAGAGATTCACAAATCCTAGGGATAAGAGATTTTGCAGACTCCACATTCTTGGAAACAGATGGCTTTTAAAAATAGTTAGGCCGGGTTTAAATGCTTTCAGGGGGAACTTAAAATAAATAAAAAGGTTGGGCACTCTGAGGGACACCCTGAGCCAATTATTTTGACTTTCTATTCTGCTAAACTTTTGATCCTTCTTCTGGTGTTAAGAGCAAAATTCGAAAATCAAAGCTTTTCTTTATTCTTCCTTATTATTCACATTGCACGGATTTATATCCAAAGCAGAATTCAATCACAATTTTGCCCCATATAGCATCAATCTTGTAAACTCTCAAGTTTCCTCTTTCTGCTACGTATTCAAAATGGATGATGATTAATATATGTGTGTATGTGTGTGTGTGTATGGTGCAGGTATATATTTACACATGTATATAGCAAGTGTGCATGCGTGTTATGTGTGTGTTTGGGTAGATATACACATTCTCTTGAAGAGTAAGCAACAGAATTTCATTTTTAATGTGGGCCAGTGTGCTTGCAGTAAAAAAAATTACAATAAAGTTATCTTATCCTATCCTGTCCTGTCCTACCCTTATTCTATTCTATCCTATCCTACCCTTATTCTATTCTATTCCTTATTCTATTCTATTCCTTAGTCTATTCTATTCTATTCTATTCCTTAGTCTGTTCTGTTCTGTTCTATCCTATCTTATCCTATCCTATCCTATCCTACCCTTATTCTATTCTATTCTATTCTAGTCCTTAGTCTATTCTATTCCTTAGTCTATTCTATTCTATTCCTTAGTCTGTTCTGTTCTATTTATTCTATCCTATCCTACCCTTTATTCTATTCTATTCTGTTCTATTCCTTAGTCTGTTCTGTTCTATTCTGTTCTGTTCTATTCCTTATTCTATTCTATTCCTTATTCTATTCTATTCTATTTCTTAGTCTGTTCTGTTCTGTTCTATTCTATTCTATTCTATCTATTGGTTGGATCCTATTAAGAATAATTATTTTCCTTTTTGGCTTGTAGTCAATGGTTAAGTCCTTGCTTAATGGTAGCTGCAAAATATGTTGTAAAATTGAGTCCATTGCCTGAGTGACTTGACTTACACCTGTCATGATATTTGACAGAATTCTGGGCTCTGTTACAATCATAAGTTGAGGATTACTTGGATGTGATTGTTCAAAAGCCACACAAATTCTCACTCAAAATGTTTAATTCATTTTTTTTAAAATTGGAGTGCTTGGTGCTCTCTGAGCTTGCTAATTTTCTGGCAGACGTTTCATTACCTAACTAGGTAACATCATCAGTGCTAGTAAGGAG
The DNA here is from genome assembly GCA_023653725.1 of Bungarus multicinctus. Taxonomy (NCBI): domain Eukaryota; kingdom Metazoa; phylum Chordata; class Lepidosauria; order Squamata; family Elapidae; genus Bungarus; species Bungarus multicinctus. Next base: position 850,090 of record CM042845.1, read on the forward strand.
TTCTAGCTGAAAGCAAACAGTTCTCCTTACTAGCACTGATGATGTTAGCTAATTAGGGTCATGAAACATCTGCAAGAAAACAAGCAATTTCAGAGAGCACCAAGAACCCCCTCATTTCAACCTGAGCTTCCTTCCTTCCTTCCTTCCTTCCTTCCTTCCTTCCTTCCTTCCTTCCTTCCTTCCTTCCTTCCTTCCTTCCTTCCCTCCCTCCCTCCCTCCCTCCCTCCTTCCCTCCCTCTTTGGTACTAGCACTGATGATGTTACCTAGTTAGGGTAATGAAATGTCTGCAAGCAAGCTCAGAGAGCACCAAGGACTCCTCATTTTGGGCTGAATTCTGGTCTTAGGTCGAGGATTCCCATAGAGAATATCTAAATTTGCTAAGATACCTGCCTGCTTTGGCCTCTCCCACCACTAGAGGCAGCAGCGTGTCCGTCTGGGAAGCTCCGTCAGCGGGGGGGGGGAGGGGGGGGGGAAGAGAGAGAGATTCTCCAGGCAGGCAGATATCTCAACTGGGAACTTCGTAGAGCCATTTCCATGTCTGCGAATGAGTCATGAATAAATTAACCAAGGTGTGCTCAAAGCGTCTCTCTTTCAGCGCCAGGGATGATCCAGAACCCCGTCTGGGTTGTCCCGCCCTCCCTGTCACCCCAAATCCAACCTTTGGATGGACATTCTTGAGGGAGACACGCCAGAGCCCAAGAAAAACAGGAACCCACCTAACCAGTTTCAGAGGAAGAGATTTCCACAGCCCGCCCTCCCTCCCTCCCTCCCATCATCGCCTCCCCTGCATGACAAATTGGAAGGATAATTTTTACAAAGAGAGGCGCTAATAGCCCTGGCCGATGGCTGGCTGCTGGGCACAAACTCTGATGTTTTTGACACCCAGAACCAGGCGGTGCCCATCGTCTCAACACCTATGTGTCCCAGGGCCAACTCCAGCCCAGGAGAAGTCAAGAAATTTCTCTGCAAACAGGCATTCTTCCCGGCCTGTTCACTTCCCCTGCTCTGCCCCTCCCCTGGATCCAGTCAGAGGAGGTAAAATTCCTCAGGACAAAAAGTGAACATCTCCAGAAGTGAACCAGAGGCATCTCTGCGCCTTTTTCAGAATATAGAAGGCAGGACCCTGGACAGTTGCATAAATGTAGGCAGGCACTCCAAATCTGGTAACCCTGGGAATTGAATCAAGTGGGTGGAGAGGGGTTGGATCGTGCATTAGTTAAACCATGGAACTCCCTGCCACAAGAGATACCGGGCATCCCCCATTAGGGGAGAAGATTGAGGAGGTTAGCAAAGAACAAGGCTGCCTCTGGTTGTGTAACCATCAACACCAGTGACACAACGAAGAAGAGCCCGTCCTGGTCACAGAGTTGTCACAGGGACATCCGTAAGAATTATAATTATTACCTTCAGGCATTATGGGTGCTCCCTGGCTCGAAGTCCTCAAGAAAAGAGTGCATAGGTATTTGTCTGGGATGTTTTGGAGCAGGGGGCTGGACTAGAAGACCTCCAAAGTCCCTTCCAGCCCTAGGATTCCATGAAAAGAAGACCAGACAGGAGCCTTCCATCTTTATCCAAACAAGGAGTTTTAGTCTTGTCCAATTCACTTCTCATCATCTGGTCACTAAATGCAGCAGCAGTGAAATGGGCAGCATAAACCCTTAATAAATAAAATATCCTCCTGAAATTAGTGTTCATTGCAAATGGTAAACCAGGTTTCAAGGGGTTCAAAGAAAGCAGAATGTACTTATAACCCCCTCCTTCCCTCCCCATTTCATAGCCAATAATTCTCTTTGTCTTGCCCTTCTTGTTCAGGGATGCAGCACCCCTCCTTCCCCCCCATCCCATCCAAGCAATTTGGCTAACCTAATAAAACTTCACCCCAACCAGGTATAGGCAGGTAAATGCCCCCAATTAGCTGGCAAAACACTGAAAAGAGTGAAAAACAGTCCTTTCTCACCTTTTTCAGTGCCCGTGTAACTTCTAATGGGCGCTGAATGAAAAGGTCTAATTTTGAGGACTACTGATGTTTTTCTGCACCGACCAACCACCTCCCACAACTTAAGATTGGTAGTGCTTCTAGAGCTGTCAGGTATAGGCAGGCCAACTTGGATGGGAGTTTCTTCTGGACCAGTGAAGATCAGGAGATAACAAGCAATAGAAGACTCCAAGACAAGGGTCATCAGCACAGGGTCAGCACATGGTGTCCCTCATCCACACTTATCTTCACCCATCACGCCACATTATGTGGGACACTGCACTGCAGAACTCACAAGGGATGAAGTCTTGCTGCTTTGCAGCTCCCCATGGATTATCAATTTATCGACCTATCAGCTTTGCCTTCCTGCATTTTCTTTAAAGATGATTTTCTCTAAGACCTTTATAGAGTAAAAGACCCCCTTTCTCGAATCGTAATAATTCTTTCCTCTGCTGTTAAGTCTTCCCTTAAAGACTAACCAATTTATTGTGGCGGATTCACGGGTGAAAATGGGTTTTATCATAAGAGGACAGAGTGGGAGCAAAAATATTTTTAGCTTCCTGGTGGAGCACTTTGGTTTCCGTTGCAATAGATTAAAAAAGAAAAAAGACATTGCCAGAAAACTTAGAAAGATGGTGCATGATCCACTTAAAAATATTGTTTGGGTTTTCCTATGTGCATTTCCTTAATTTCATTTCTTTTTTTCTTTTTGCTAAGGGTTCTCTTCTCATCAACTGCAGGAAGCCAGCCAAGCAAAACTCTTGAAAGAGTATGACAACTCTGCACAGTGATTTAGAAGTCACCTCTTAAAGAATTAAAAACAATAGTGATGAAAGAGAAAAGGAAATTATTTATTTGTACAGTACTCAGGGAATTAAGCATTCCTGGCTGAGCTATTACTTCTTGCCAACCAAACACAAAACCTGATGGCCTTCTGAGTAACCCTCTCAAAACACACCAGAATAACTAAATTATAGCATTTCTCATACCTGCTCTTTTTAGTTTAAATAGGACCTCCCTGATGATCCAACGTTGCCTGGTCCTCAGCCTTGATGGAGACTTAGGCTGAATTTCACCCCATCGTTCCTCCTCCTCTTCCTGGTTCTTCCCCCAGAACAGTCTATAAAAGCTGGAGAAGTCAAGAAGAAGAAGAAGCTACCCATTAGGACGTCAAACAAGAAGAACAAAGACTGTCTTCTATCTCCTGAGCTAACCATGCTGGTTTAACCACAAAATAAACTTTGGTTTCTTCATATCTGGAGCTCTGGTTTGATGGAAACCATGATGAACAAGCAGAGGGTAGTTCACGTGTCCACCAAGCAGCCAAGCTATGCGGTTTGTGTCCTGGGGACCGAGATTTCCTTAGACATCAAGAGGTAAGTCCCGTGATTCTTCAAGAAAGTTGGTGTTGTGTGCAGAAGAAGACCTCGTGGGGCCTGGTCTTCCAATCTCAGCTTGAGCGATGCCTTTGCAAGTTCCTCTTTCTCCTTCCACCTCCACACCTCTTGTGGATGACCATCCAAGTTCACTCAGAAGGACAGAGATAATATATGGGGGAGAAAATTGCAGGACAGATTGTATGAATGCTATTTAAAGTTGTTTTTTTTTAAATTAGCATCGAATAAATGATCTTCCCAATGTAGTTTAGAACGACTGAGAACAATGCATTGCCAGAAATGATCAAATGCAAACCTTCTCAAGGATCATTCAGGAAAGAAAGAAATCACTGTCTCTGTTAGCCTCCTGACTTTCCCCAGGAACTACTAATAATGAAAAATAAATGTGTTATAGTTTTTTCTTTTTCTTTTTAAAAGCTATCTAAAAAAAGAGAGTGGAAAGAAAACAAAGGCTATCTTACCTTTAGTTCTGCAGAATTTGATTATCACTTGTTTTTCAGTCTCCCGAGCTTCTATCTCAAGTTTTTTTTGAGCTCAGCCTAATTCCCGGAGAGCTGGTGAATATTATCTACTTTGTTTTCTTGATAAGAGGACCAAAATGCCTTTTTCTTCCCCCACATTCAGAAAGACAAAGAAGAAATGGATAACACTGTCTGCTGCATCCCTACAAAATGCATCTTTTTCTAGGATCTTAATTTTGAATCCCAATGACAAGATTTGGGCTTCAGATCAAATCGTGTTACGATAACAGAGACAGAGACAGAGAGAGACAGAGAGAGACAGAGAGAGAGGGTTTACAATTAAGAAGCCGACAAAATGCCACTCAGCAATGTCTTCTTCTGCAGAGGAAAAATAAAACTCTTCCTTGAATCTTGAAGGATGGGCATCAGAATCACTAAACGTATTAGGCGTACAAAAACCTGAAATGCAGATGTGAGTGGTGCACACCCCTGGGAGCAAGGTGCTATTTCTGTCCCTTGTCACGCCCAGATGTGATTTTTTTTTTTTGCAGAAAAAATGTGCAGAGAACCAAATTGTGCAAAGGAAAAAAAAGTTGATAGGAACTATATTTTGCTACTCCGAGGAATTTCACATGCACTGCTGAAAAAACGTTCCTAAAAAAATGAAAGATTTCTGGATGTTTTCTTTCTGTTGCTTTCAGTTTGCACTTTTCAATGGGAGAGGGACAAGATACCCTGGTGTGCCACATGCACAATTTTAGGCATAAAAATCCTTTTGAATGCAACAAACATTTCTGAGTCAACTAAAAACTAAATCTGCTCCAAGTGAGGATTGTCTGAAAAAATTGGCCTTTCTTGCTGATGACGTTTCCCACTGTTTATTTCAGCATGGCAGTGCATTTTATGTTTTGATGTTAGAAAGATAAAATGCCACCATGGCTCAAGTGAGAAGCCATTGTTTAAAATGTGGGTGTAATTACATTTTTTGGGGCCCCACTGCATTTCCTTCTAAGAGTATGCAATTGTTGTCCAACCACACAGGTAGGACAGAAAAAACGTGTCCATGCATTATTTTGAAAAAGGATTTAAAAAAACAATACTGAGTAATCCTGGGTCACCTTCGTGAGTAATTTGGAATGTTTGCAGGCTGCAGAGAGGAAAATCATAGGATTCAGCAGTAAAAAAAAATCCTGGAATGTAAAATGATTTCAGTAAAAGGGGTGGTTTGATGTCACAATTTTTGTACTCAACCATTTCTGGCTTGGAGAAAATCCCGTCAAAATAAATCCATCGTTCAAATTATCCACATTTAAGACTACTCAAGATTCTTGGTTACTTTCGTGGCTGCATCGATTTCTTGTCATTTTTCTCCTTGGTGTGCATGGAGTGTGTTGAGAGTAGGTTAAAAGTTTGCAGAGGATTTTTTTTAAAAAAATTTTGCATGTCAGGATCGACTTTTAAAGAGCCGATGATGGAGGAGGGAAGAATTGGAGCCTCTTTTCATATAATCCATTTATATGGATTAAAACAGCATTCGTATAAATTCTCACAGCGGAGCTGTTGGTCTGTGGCTGTACTGCAACAGCTTGTAAATCCTGTGGAAGGCAGTTGCAAAAGGAGACACTGATAGAAGGAGTTGTGGGAAGATTTATAGCCTTGGACTCTCCCCTTTTGAGTGTAATTGAGTGTACTGGCAGAGTAATATATCACTTAACAAGTCGCTTCAAGACATTGAAGAGAGAGAACAAAAGAAAGAGAAGGAAGCCAACCACTACACCACATATAAATCCAGTTTCATAAAATCCTTTCACATCCTATACAGCATTTCCCTCTCTCCTTTTCCTCCCTACATATTTTTTTCCTCCTTTTCTTCCCTATGGCAATAGCACTTAGACTTATATACCGCTTCATAGTGCTTTCACAGCCCTCTCTAAGCAGTTTACATAATCAGCCTATTACCCTCAGCAATCTGGGTCCTCATTTTACCGAGAAGGATGGAAGGTAGAGTTGTCCTTGAGCCAGTCAGGATCAACTGCTAGCAGTTGAAAGAATTAACCTGCAATGCTGCGTTCTAACAACTGTGTCTCCATGGCTCTTAATAGGAATAGCAGTTGGACTTATATACTGCTTCACAATGCTTCACAGCCCTCTCTAAGTGGTTTACAGAGGCAGCCTCTTGCCCCCAACAATCTGGGTTCCCATTTTATTCCCCTCGGGAGGATGGAAGGCTGAGTCAACCTTGAGCCTGGTGAGAATCTAAGTGCCAAACTATGGCAGCCAGCAGTCAGTCTACGACTACAAAGGACCCCAAATTTCTGTTGTTAAGTGTGACATTTGTTAAGTGACTTTGGCCCCATTTTACGACCTTTCTGGCTCCAGTGGTTAAGTGAACTCTTGCAGTTGATAAGTAAGTTAGTAATATGGTTGCTGTGAATCTGGCTTCCCCATTGGCTTTGCTTATCCGAAGGTCGCAAAAGGGAATCACGTGACATCAGGACATTGAGACCGTCATAAATATGAGCCAGTTACCAAGATCTGAATTTTGATCACGTGATTGTGGCGATGTTGCAAAGGTCATAACTATGAAAAAGGGCCATGTGTCACATTTTTCAGTGTCATCGTAACTTTGAACGGTCACTAACTGAACTGTTGTAAGTCAAAGACTACCTATGCTATTCCCATCACACTCATTTCTCCTTTTTTTCCTGTGCACATGTTCCAAACCAGAGATTCAAATTTTTTACTACTGGTTCTTTGGGCATGGCTTGGTGGGCATGGCAGGGGAAGGATACTGCCAAATCCCCCTTCCCTCCCCACCCTACTAACCTGCTTTCCAGCTCCCTTCTCCTGGACAGGGCAACCAAAGAAGAGCCAGCCGATCAGCTGGGACTCGGAAGGCAGAGAAGAGATGGGGTTGGTGGGACCAGTCAGAGGTGGGATTTGCCGGTTCTCTGAACAACTCAAAATTTCCGCTACGGTTCTCCAGAACTGGTCAAAACCTGCTGAACACCACCTCTGGCTCTAAACCCAACCCTGGAATAGTCATAGCCTTTGGGCTTAAATTCACCAAAAAAAACCCAGGGATTTCCTCCTGGATTTTGCAAGTTTCTTCCTGGCCACAAATCCAAAAACTGAAAAGACCCTGAGCCAAACTTAAAAGTTGGCCATTGATATCTGCAGTCTAGATAAAGCTTTGTCTCTAGATCAGTCATACCGTTCTTGAAAAAAATGAGTAATTCCACACACACCTATGTTGTTTGACTTGACCCTAGTTCCATGCCCAGGGGGGCCACATCTTTTGAAGCCCGTGGCACAGGTGGGCTCCAAGTCTACGTGACCTACGACCCCAGACACTTTCCCAAGCCTGAATCTTCGGAGAGGTGGCCTCTTGACGCAGACACCGAGGTCATCGTATCTCTGAAGGCTGTTAGCAGTGCGGTCAACGACAACAAGGTGAGGGGGACATCTTGATGCTCCATTGAGATGGTGGGGAATAGCATGCCAAGGGTCTTGGGGCCAGGTTGCTGGAGAGTCTTCAGAAGAGAGGATCTGAAATCCCAGAAAGGACCCTGGGCAAGGTCCTACTCATAAGTAAGCCCTTCTTGAGGTGTAAAGCTGGAGTTAAGAGCTCCTTTGAGCTCACCTCTATGTCCAGCCATCTGTGGGATTGCATCACAGAATAAGGGCTCACACAGATCCTGTCCAGTGGTGGGGTTCAAATAATTTAACAACTGGTTCTCTGCCCTAATGAGTTCTTCCAACAACCAGTTCACCAATCTGCTCAGAAAGTTAACAACCGGTTCTGCTGAACTGGTGCGAACTGGCTGAATCCCACCACTGGTCATGTCTCAATAGGAGGGAAGCTGACATATTAACCTGTCTGACAGCTCAGCAGTGACTTGGCCATTCGTTCTCTTTGTAGGTCAGAGTGTCCTATTATGATCAAAGAGGGCACACACCGATTGCCGAAGCTTGGGTGTACATCACATGTGTAGGTAAGTATCAGCTTGAACGGCAACCTGTATTTTCTCCTGGGCTCTTAAGGCACAAGGGGGATGAGATGGCGCACCTCTCAAAATTTCTCCATCCTGCAGGGAAATTGTGGATTCCGGCATTGTTTTGGGTTAACCTTGCAAAGTTTCTCAGCAATTCTGTGTGAAAGATAGGTAGGAAGCCATGGTGAACAAGGGTGGGAATTATAGTTTTGATCACACTAGGTAACATGGATCACACTAGGTAATTGTTTTCAAGCTCTTTTAGAACAGCAGGCTGATTGTTTTTGAGGTCCTGGACTTGAGAAGTGAAACCCAAAGGCAGAAGAAAGATAATGTTTTAACTCTGTCCCTCTCTTAGCCCTCTCCCTGGATGCTGATACCAGCCGAACCGGAACCATCCAGAATTATGCTGCCAACAAGGTAACGTTGGATTTTGAAGCAAGGATCTATTTCTGGACAAGACTCTGTTGGTCATGTAGACTGAAGGACTTTTGTCCAGAGCTATGTTCTTTCATCTTGGAGAAGGGAGGTCAACAGAGATGTTCTGAAACATGGACAACCTCTTTGCATTAAAGCTGGAAGAGATGTTGGAAGATAATTGGATGTGCTCAAGTCTTCCTTGATGTAGTGAAATCCTTTGCTTCTTTCTTCTTCTCCCCCCACAGACCAAATGGACCTGGGGACCAGATGGAGAAGGTGCGGTATTGCTGGTGAACTGTGACCGAGATGGTCCAAGCCATGGAAACATGGACCACACCTATCCTTATGTGCGATCCCACGCAGGTAGGTGTTCAGGCAGCCATATAACAATGGAAGGATTGAACCACAGGACATCTGGAGCCTTCTTCATGGTGGGACTCCATGCTTTGAGTCAACTTCCCCTGAAGGCCACTCTTGATGTCAACACTCTTTGTATTTTGGGGCCAGCTGAAGATTTCACTTTTTGGATTCAAAACTTTCTGGCTAACCCCCCCTCCCCCGCCAAATGCTCTTTTATTATTGTATTTTGTTATTGCTATTTGACATTTTAAAAGGATCATCTTCGTGTCCTTGTCTTGTTTAATCTGACAATATTTATGGAGTGTCATTCACCAGAGGCCCTTAGGAGAATGGAGAATAATAAATGTTTGAAGAAGCAGCCACATCTGGGTAAGGCAGGTGGTTGGTGTGAGACAACCCCAAGAGAAAAGAAGGACTAACGGCTGTCACTCTCCTCCTGGTTCTGCTGCCTGAGGGTGACAGAAGAGAGAGCTGGTTCTGCCAAGGAAGCTTGGATGAGTTCAGGGTGGAATCAATTCAATCTCTTCTAACAAGGAGAAGACCCAAAGCAGGAAATCAACCACTTAATGTAGGATCAAAGCTGTGCAGAAGTGAGAAATACATAATGAAATCAGCAAGGTAGAAATACATGGATCTATTTTTGCACCTTTCTTGGGATAAAAAGGAGGGTCCTAGGATGACCCAATAAGGCTCTTGGGCAGCTCATAATGCTAAGTCTCTGCAGAAAGATCAGTTTATTTTCCATCCTAAGACTTCCTCCAGAAGGAATCCAACAGTGAGTTCTTCACAACTCAAGATTGCACTTAGTGAGGGCACAAGATGATGTGGCTGATGGCCTACTGTCTCCGTACCAAGCCCTTTTCTCTTCTCTTCTCCAGATCTTCAAGACTTGTCCCTTGTGATTCTCAATATCAATAGCCCTGCCGGGATCTTCGACAACCACAAACTGATGCTTCACATCTCCATGTTTGATGCTGCAAAAGTGAGAGTTTTCCATGCAGCTGGTAAGTAGCTAGGTTCTTGCTCCCTGGCTTGGTGGAGTCTTCTAGTGTGTGTGTGTTAATATATCATCGAGTTGCCTTTCCCATGGGTCAGCCCAACAAGGTAGACCAGCTGAAGAGATCAAAGCCAACAAGATCAGAACTGCTCTTGATCGCTCTTGATCTTTAGTTGAAGTGACAGAACCTTGCAAGTCTGTTTGGCCTTCTCCTACCTCATTTTGATCTAGGGAGGGATCTGTCTTGAGAGTTTTTCTCTGATTAGTTTCTTGGAACAGGATCACACCATTCTTATGGGGCCTTGCCTTGGTAGCTGCTTGTCCCCTGTCCTTCTGAGTCATTTTCTTGGTCTTCTACACAATGGAAGAGCTTGAAACCGGGAATTGGGTGGAGGCTTTGTAGCATCTGGTTGGAGAAGCCTAACTCTATATAAGGGGACAATTGGATTAAATGTCCATGCAGCTTTGTAGGGTCTTTCAAGCATTACTTTTTCTCTGTAACCTCAGTCTTTCAGGTACTCTCCTTTCTAGAAATCAACCAGATCAAAACAGGGTGAAAGAAAGTCACCCAGATGCCACCATCTGTGTTTGCAGTAGATCCAGAAGCCATCTCCAATCTGAGAGTTTTTCTCTACTGCAAAATGGATGAGAGGCGTTGGTTCCATGGCTTATTTATTATTATTATTATTATTATTATTATTATTATTATTATTATTATTATTATTATTATTATTATTATTATTATCTATTCCTGTTGATTTCCTTTCCATTGGATGGAAATCTCTCTGGATATGTTCCCTCAACAGAAAACACTTCCGTCTCCCATTACGAGAACATTCTGGGGTCAGACAAGCTGTCCTACACAGTACAACCTACAGATGGACGAGGGCAGCATACGTTTTATGTGGAAGGCCTTGTCTTCCCAGACAGAGACTTCAATGGCCTCGTGTCCTTGAACGCCACGCTGCTGGAGCAGACTAGCTCGGTAAAATATTCATTCTTTATTGTAATCCATGATTCATATATAGCCAAAATAACATTTTGGACTCCATTCTCTGTGTTTTGGGTGTGAGATGGGTTTTCCCTAGCCTTCAACCCTCTGCTGCTTCCCTGTCTTCATTGTAAAATACAGCATCCTGTATTTGTCACAACAATATCAGTTTGACAGCTGTCACTCTGGGAGAGCTAATAAACCTGGAAAAGAACAATAAGTCAAAACAGATATAGTTCCTTTGAAGCTACAGGCAATGCAGGGGAGATCCGGAGCTGTTTAGTGGGGCAATCATAAAACTCAGATGTCTTCTTTGAATATAACCCTTGATGTGCAGTTCAAAAAGGCTGAAACACAGATTGGTGAGATATTTCCAGCCTGTTTTTCGTGCCGATGTTAGATGATTCATTAAAGTTTTGTTCTGGAGCGCCCAATCACAGATATATGAGTTGGATAGACTAGGCCCTATCCAACAAGATGAAATTTAATGAGGAGAAAAGAAAGATTTTATACTTAGGCAGAAAAAAACTAAAGGTACAAGTACAGATTAGGTGAAACCTGGCTCAAAAACAGTCACTGTGAGAGAGACTTTGGAGTGAACAAATCCTTTCCTAGTGGACAATCACTTAAACTTGAGCCAGCAGTGAGCGGCAGCAGCCAAAAAAGCTAATATAATCCTTGGTTGTATAAACAGAGGCATAGAATCATGTGAAGTATTAGTACCGCTTTATAAAGCCTTAGTAAGGACACACCTGGCATACTGCATCCAGTTATGGTCACCACATTACAAAAAGGTATTGAGACCTTGGAAAAAGTGCAAAGAAGAGCAACTAAGATGATTCAAGGCCTGGAGATTACAACGTATAAAGAACGGTTGCAGGAATTGGGTATGGCCAGTCTACAGAATAGAAGGACTAGGGATGACATGATAGCAGTATTCCAGTATTTGAGGGGCTGCCATAAAGAGGAGGGTGTCAACTTACTTTCCAAAGCCCCAGAAGGCAAGACAAGGAACAATGGGTGGAAACTAATCAAGGGGGAGAAACAACCTGGAATTAAGGAGAAACTTCCTAAGAGTGAGAACAATTAACCAGGGGGATAGCTCCAGAAGTTGTGGGTGCTCCATCACTGGAGGTTTTTAAGAAGAGATTGGACACCAATTTATCTGAAATGATATATCTGGACACCAATTTATCTGAAATGGTATATATTTATCTGAAATGTTTTAGCAGGGGGTTGGACTGGAAGCCCCCCAAGGTCCCCTCCAACTCTATTCTGATTGATTCTGATTTGTTGATTGACTGCTTTATATAAAAGCAACTGTAGGCTAATTGGATGAAAACCCATCATTTGTTGTCCTGCAGACCACTTTTGGGAAGAAAATCCAAGTTTATTTATTTTATTTATTTAAATTTTTATACCGCCCCCTCTCCCAAAAAGGGACTCGGGGCGGTGTACAGCCTACTAAAAATGGACAGTATATACAATTAAAAAAAATTAAATAACATAGATCCGGCCGAATCCCTTCAGATATAAAATTCCCAAAGTTTAAAATTCCAGGATTGTAATTAAAAATTAAAAATTTAAAAATTTAAAAGCCGGATTAAGTTAAAACCCCATGAACCGTTTACTGGGCCAGGCCGGCCTGTTGGAAAAACAAGGTCTTTACTGCGCGCCGGAAGGTCTGGATGTCGGTAATAGCCCGTATCTCTGGGGGCAGATCATTCCACAGGGAGGGGGCCCCCACAGAGAAAGCCCACACCCTCGGAGTCACCAGCTGGCAACAGTCAGGCGGCGGAACCCTGAGGAGGGCAACCCTGTGTGAGCGTACTGGGCGGCGGGAGGCTGTTGATGGCAGCAGGCGGTCCCGTAAGTACCCAGGCCCCAAGCCATGGAGCGCTTTAAATACAGTCAGTACCACCTTGAATCGGATCCGGAAGGCCACAGGAAGCCAGTGCAGCCTGCGGAGAAGTGGTGTTACATGGGAGCTCCGAGGGGCTCCCAAGTTAGAGTTGGAAGGCGCTGGCCCTAATGCCATCCATTTTCTTCCCTCTCTTTCCAGACCTCACCAGCCATTCCAGTTTTCACGGATACTGTGGTTTTCCATGTGGCCCCTTGGCTCATGACCCCCAACACCCAGAGACCCCTGGAGATCTTCGTCTGCAGGTAGTGACGAAACAGGTTTCCTCCTGGGGAGGGGTGTTAGGGTAACAAGACTCATTAACTAAAATAATCCTAAATTTAGATTTTTGGAAATGCATTTCCAACGAGAGTTAATTCCTCAGGACAGGACAGAAATGTAACTGGGCAGTTATGAAGAAGGGCCTCCTAAATTAAGGGAGCATTCCTTGGTCATCTGAATTTCTCAGTTGTAATTCCTGTTGCCACCTTCGTTTTTTTGTTTAGCATCGAGAAGGGTACAAACTCCAACGGAAAATTCCTGGAGGCGATAAAACTTCTTGCAAGGAAAGCCAACTGCAAATTAACCATTTGCCCAGAAGTTGAAAACAGGGGAGACCGCTGGATTCAGGTACACCCATTTGGGACCCAAACTGAATTCCTCTTGACCAAATCTCTTCAGCAATTAACCAGTGAAAATCAATTAATTAATCAAACAATCAGTAGAACCTCCAGAAGTTGTGGGCTCTCCACCACTGAAGTTTTTTTTAAAGAACAGACTGGACAGACATTTGTCCCCATGGTATAGGATCTCCTGCTTGGTCAGGGAGTTGGACTAGAAGACCTCCAAGGTCCAATTCCCCTTCAACTCTGTTATTCTGTCATTCTTTCCCCAATAGGATGAGATGGAATTTGGTTATGTAGAGGCTCCTCATCAATCCTTCCCTGTTGTCTTCGATTCTCCCAGGAATCGGGGTCTGAAGGAATTCCCTTTCAAGAAGATTTTGGTAAGTCAACTTCTCCCATCCTTTCTTGGCCAAGAGAGATCGGATTCTCCTCTCCTTAGAATGACAGAGAAGAAATAGGGCCATCTTTCCTTTCTCCGAGGAACCTCAACAGAGTAAGGATTGACTTTCAGCCAGAAGGAATCTGAACTGCACTAAGTAATCCTGTTTCACAAAAATGAGGAAAAGTCCTCCACGAAAAAAATGCAAATGACACTTTTGCACCATAAATAATATGGTTCGGCTTCTAAGGGATAGATGATTCTTCAGCGGGTCTGTTATTATTTTTTAAAATAATCTTTTCAGGGCTTTTACAATGCTCTATCCTCTTTGTCTTTGTTGTCATCAAGGGCCCTGACTTTGGGTATGTCACTCGTGAACCCAAGAATGGCCGAGTGTCCAGTCTGGATTCTTTTGGTAACCTGGATGTCAGCCCACCTGTCTCGGTCAAGGGAAGGGACTACTCCTTGGGACGGATTCTCATCGGCAGCAGTTTTCCTGGGTAAGGAAGTATTGAGGCCCTTGTTTTCCATCATTCTTTAATACTTCAATCAATCAGAATAGAACTGGAAGGGACCTTGGAGGTCTTCTAGTCCAGCCCCCTGCTCAAGCAGGAGACCCTATACAATGTCAGACAAGTCGCTGTCCAGTCTTAAAAACTTTTCTTAAAAACCTCCAGTGACAAAGCGCTCACAACTTCTGGTGGCAAACTGTTCCACTGGTTAATTGTCCTCACTGTTAGGAAGTTTCTCCTTAGTTTCAGGTTATTTCTCTCCTTGATGAGTTTCCATCATTTCTTGTCTTGCCTTCTGGTGCTTTGGGAAATAAGTTGACCCCCTCTGTGCTGTCCAGACAGTTTAGAGTTAATGGGATTTGGGACAGTTAGTTAGGATTTGAGAGTAGTTAAGGTATCCTGGGAAATGTAGTCCATGTCATGTGGCCACATCTGTAATCCTGATTGGTCACTAAATTGACCCTTGTTGGGTTGGGGGAGGCTCCCTCACTCTTGCCTGAACACAGCCTCATGGTAGTAGCTCTACCCCCTGCCTCTATGATATGGAATGAAAGAGATAACCATCTTTCTACATCACAATTCAGATATGCAAAGGATTGGACATTAAGAAGAACCTCATCATAAATATGAGTTGATAGGATGCCTGATGAAGCAATAAAAAAGACTTTGTATGGATGCTTGGTGGAGTTACTCTGTCTGCTTTATGCCATCCAAACATTAATAAGCAGAACACCCTCTTTTTTGTGGAAGCCCCTCAAATATTAGAATACCGTTATCATGTCCCTTCTAGTCCTGCTTTTCTTTAGACTGGCCATGCCCAAGTCCTGCAAGTGTTCTTCATATGTTTTAGTCTCCAGCCTCTTAATCATCTTAGTTACTCTTCTTTGCACTTTTCCCAAAGTCTAAACATCTTTTTTGTAATGGGGTGAGCAAAACTGGAGATATTCCAGTGTGGCCTTACTAAGGATTTATAAAGCAGTACTAATACTTCACGTGGTTTTGATTCTTTGCCCCTGTTTATACAACCAAGGTGGTTTATACAACTTGCAGGAGCCAACATCACAAACTGGTCCCCCCAAAACCTGCATCCAGGTAGTCAGACCATGTGGTCCTGGAGAAGATACCTGAGAGTCTCTTGGGTTGCAAGGAGATCGGATCAGTTAATCCTAATGGAAATCAACACAGACTGTCCTTTGGAAGGTCAGATACTGAGGCTGAAGCTCAAATACTTTGGTCACCAAATGAGAAGAAGGATTCCTTGGAGAAGACCCTGATGTTAGGAAAGATGGAAGGCAAAAGGAGATGAGCATAGAAGAGAATGAGATGGTTAAATAGATTCACTGATGCAACGAACGTGAATTTGAGCAAACTTGGGGTGACAGTGAAAGACAGGCAGTCGTGGCATGCTGTGGTTCATGGGGTGGTGAAGAGTCAGACACGACTTAGCAGCTGACCAACAGAAAGCTAAATCATAAATGGTCATGGGTCCTTCTCCTCTCTGTCTCTCCAGCCTGCACACCTTGGGCCACCAAGTCTGTAGATGCCTTGGTTACAAAGAAACTGAGATTTATTTCCTGAATGTCATCCGTCAACTAACCGCAGTCAGCAAAAGTAAATGAAAAACTTTAGGAAGGCAAGTTAATAACCTGTCTGCTCATTGCAGTCACCAAACTGGTTCAAGCATCAACGTCATCTGTGATTAAAACAAGTCCTGCCGATGGAGAAAATAGCAAAAGGGGGGGGGGGAAATCTGGCTTCCCGTGGCAAGGAGTTCCAAAGACTGAGAACAGCTGCAGAGGAAAATGATGTGTTCCTTCCAAAGGCTTTTTTTCAGGAGGTAACTGGACTTGTTTGTTTCTCTTCTTTGAAGACGTTTCGCTTCTCATCCAAGAAGCTTCTTCAGCTCTGAACAGGATAGTGGGGAATGGAAGGATTTATACTCCTTGCAGACAGCTGGTCATTTGCATCCTTTTAGAGGGTCGTTGAGGCCACTTGGAGGTTTATCTGTGTCCTCAGGGTCACCTGAGTAGTGCTCCTGGTTCCTGTAGTCTGCAATTTTTTCTCTCTGGAAATCCACTCCTTCTGCCACACCATTCAAAGGGTGTTCATCCCAAATTGTATAGCTAAAAGTCTGTAGAGATCCCAACCTTTGGGACAAGCATGACGTGGATGACTGAGAATCTCTACAGATGATCTGCTCCTTCATTTTTCCTTCTTACCTAAAAGCAGAGCTTCCCAACTTTGGCAACATTAAGACTTCAACTCTCAGAATTCCCCAGCCACCAAGGGGCTTTTGGTACTTTGTACTCGAACCAGTTTTGACGACTGCAGTGAGCGGAGGGGTCATTAACCTGCCTTCCTGCTTCTTTTCATTGACTTGCTGAGTGCGGTTGGTTGGTGGGTAGCAAACGTTACGACATTCAGAAAATGAATCTCGGTTTCCTTGCAACCAAGGCAAGGAGCATGGAGGGCATGCAGGCTGGGCATGCAGGCTGGAGAGCCAGCAAGGGCATGCAGGCTGGAGAGCCAGAGAAAGACCCATGACCATTTATGGTCTAGCTTTTTGTTGTTCGGTTGCCAAGTTGTGTCTGACTCTTCACAACTCCATGGACCACAGCATGCCAGCCACCCCAATGTCCTCCACTGTCTCCTGGAATTTGCCCAAGATCATGTTCATTGCGTCCAGTGGCGGATTAAAGCTCACTGGTGCCCTAAGTACTGACAAATCTTGGTGCCCCACCTCCTTTGTACATACTGTACAAACGAAGCCAGGCTTAGGCTACATAAACATTTTTGTGGTGCCCCCTTTGGGCCTGGTGCCCTAAGCACGTGCTTAGTCTGCTTAATGGTTAATACACCACTGATTGAGTCAATGACCATCTCATCCTCTGCTGTCTTCTTCTCCTTTTGCAGTCCATCGTTCCAAACATTAGGGTCTTCTCCAATAAGTTTTCTCTTCTCATTTGGTGGCCAAGGTCGAGAAGACCTCACCTAAATCCCCACCAATAATGTAGAGCGAGAGGCAACATAAACCTGGAATTTTTCTGTAAGCTTTACCTCAAACGAGACATCCCCAAGAGGCCCTTCTCGACATGTAAGAAATCTGTATTTTTGGGGAGCTTCTGCATTTCCCACTTCTCTCTTTATCCAACGCTTAGATCCGGCAACAGGAAAATGACAAAAGTTGTCCGAGATTTTCTTTACGCTCAGAAAGTTCAAGCTCCTATAGAGCTTTATTCCGACTGGCTGACGGTGGGTCACGTGGATGAATTCTTGAGCTTTGTTCCGGCTCCAGGAAAGAAGGTATGGATCAACGTGGGAATTCAGCAGGGGGTTGGACTAGAAGACCTCCAAGGTCCAATTAAGCTAGCATTCACCTACAATAGATTGTGAACGCTTGGCCAGTTTACCTGGCTGCAAAGATGTCATCTGCCACTGTCTA
This sequence comes from Bungarus multicinctus, assembly GCA_023653725.1. Lineage (NCBI taxonomy): Eukaryota > Metazoa > Chordata > Lepidosauria > Squamata > Elapidae > Bungarus > Bungarus multicinctus. The sequence continues at coordinate 867,546 of CM042845.1, forward strand.
GGCCAGGCCTGTCGAACTGGTGGCCCATGGGAAAGATGCATTATGTGCAGGCCACACCCACCCCAGGTCCGCAAAGGCAAAGAAATGTCACAATACGTCATGATAGATACATCACGTGACGCGTTTGAGTTTGACACCCATGCTCTAGGCCATAGAAGACCTTGGAGGGCTTCTAATCCAGCCCCCTTCTCAAGCAGGAGACCCTATACAGTTTCAGACAAATGGCTGTCAGTTCTCTTTTTGAAGACCTCCAGTGATGAAGGCAAGTTGTTCTACCGATTAATTGGGTCAGTGTCAGGAAGTTTCTCCTCAATTCCCAGTTGTTCCTTTCTCTGATTAGTTTCCATTGTTTCTTGTCCTGCCCTCTGGTGCTTTGGAAAATATTTGACCCCCTTCTCTTTGTGGTGGCCCCTCAAATATTGGAAGACTGCTATCATGTCTCCCCTAGTCCTTCTTTTCTCTAGACTAGCCATAGACAAATCCTCCAACCATTCTTCATATGGTTTAGTCTCCAGGTCTTTGATCATGTTAGTTGCTCTTCTCTGAACTTTTTCTAAAGTCACAACATCTGTTTTGTAGTATAGTGATCAAAATTGGTTGCAGTATTCCAGGTGTGGCCTGTCTCGCTTAGTGACATGATTCTTTGTCTCCATTCTGATTGTAAGAGGAGGACTACCTGTATTGGCATTCGAATTAACTGGTGTGTTAGTTCAACTGTTTGTGTGCTGATATCGCAGGAAGCAAACCACGGCAAACATCCCACAACCAGTTATGCCGTGGGAATAAAATTTAACTCAGATTCTTACCCTCCTGGGTGGTCTCCATGCAGGGTTTCCGGCTGCTTCTGGCCAGTCCCCTCGCTTGCTTGAAACTGTTTGAAGAGAAGCAAAAAGAAGGTTATGGGAATGCTGCCCTGTTTGAAGGTGAGTGCTAACATTATTCTTGTTCTTCTTATTACTGTCTGGATGGCATAAAGCAGACAGAGTAACTCCACCAAGCATCCATACAGTCTTGTTTATTGGTTCATCAGGCATCCTTATCAACTCATATTTACGATGAGGTTCTTCTTAATGTCCAATCCTTTGCATATCTGAATTGTGGTGTAGAAAGATAATAAACCCTCATCCCCATGATGATTGAAGCGATGATTCCATGGGAGACCACACATCCTGACATATAAATCTTTATTTTTTCCAGGTCTAAGGAGGGTGGGGAAAATTACCCTTGATGAGATCCTGACGGACAGAAATTTGCGCCAAGACAGCAAATATGTTCAGGTAAAACAGTAACAAAAGTGTGGCATTTTCTACACTAGATAGGGAATTCAAGTGCGTTTTTCTCCTTTACAAAGATTTCTGAAATACACCACATTAAAAAAAAAAAAAGCTGATTCCCAGCAAAAGGCAGAAGTTCTCCATTGCATAAGTAATACCCGACCATTAAGCAACCATTTACCAATGATTTAGAGGTGGAAAAATGAACCCAGAATCTTAGGGTGCTCCTTTGTGTATGACTTTTCTAAGAAGCTGATTTGCAACATCAACTTCTAAGATTTTGTTAGATCACTTTTAGTAATTTCCTTCTTTGATTGGTGTCAGTTCCCCTTTTTGGATTTGACGTCAAATAATTGTAATAAGGAGTTATCAGCTACCTGTTTTCAAATCCTAGCTTCTTATTTCCTAACAAGTTGAAAAAAGTATTTTTGTTTGGTTTAGAAAACCCTGCATCCGATGGAAAAGGGGTATATTATCCTTTGAAATACTACATAGTCCATACTATCTCCTTGGTGTCCCCAGCTGAGCAAAGAACTATTGTTTTGTTTTAGAAAGATTAAAATCACTCCTTAAATCAACAACCACGTGTATTTTTTAAGCCTACGTGTTCCTTTCTATAATATGCCTTTTTGTTTTCTTGTTGAACCACTTCAGCAGGATGAGGGGAAACATTGGTTTCTTGAGCCCTATTACTCTTTCAAAAGAACAAATTATTAACCAGAACTACACCTTATCAAATATGTTTTAAATTTCAAACATGCTAGAATTACAGGAAGCAAAATCCCACACCTCTAAAAGTGACAGAGTTGGACAGCCTATTGTGACAGTTAAATCCTGTATGAAAAAAAGAAATTTAAAGCCTCATGATTCAAATCCACCCTCCTGGGGTGATTCTAGGCTCCTATTCTCTCTCAACCCAACCAATTTCATAGGAATTGAGATTCCCACACTCTCAGGAAAAAGTCAGGATGTCAAGCTAACATAACACAAGTAGACCTTGACTTACAAGGGCTCACTTAGTGACTATTCAAAGGCACAATAGCACTGAAAAAAGTGACTTAGGGACATTTTTCAGAGTTACGACCAGTAAAGCATCCACATGGTCAGGTGATCAAAATTTGGATGCTTGGCAATTGGTTCATATTTATGACACATAATGGGTCATTCGATCCCCTTTTCTGATCTTCTAATCAGCAAAGTCAATGCGGGAAGACAGTTTAACTTAACAACCTGTTACTAACGCAAGGCCTGTAGTGATTCAGTTAACAATTGGGGAAGGAAAGTCATAAAATGGGGCAAAATTCACTTAATAATCATCTCAATTAGCCACAGATACTTTGGGCTCAATTGTGGACATAAGTCAAGGACTATCTATAATAGAACATTACTTGTACATTAAACTCGGGACATTGATGAGAAAGATGTCAAGCCAGAGGTATCAAAGTGACTTCCAGGTAGTTTGAATTAAAGCTTTAACCCAGAGGTCTCCAAACTTGGCAACTTTTAAGACTTGTGGACTTCAACTCCCAGAATTCCACGGCTGGCTGAGGAATTCTGGGAGTGGAAGTCCGCAAGTCTTAAAGTTGTCAAGTTTGGGGACCCCTGCTTTAATCTGATGGGAATCCACTTGGATCACGCACCTTGTCCTTCTGTTCCTCTTCACAGAGTTGCATTGACTGGAACAGGAGTATTTTAAAGCGGGAACTCGGACTGACCGAAAGAGACATCATTGATATCCCCCAGCTCTTCACTCTTGAAGGATCCACCGCGACAGCCTTGTTCCCAGATATGGTGAGAGACCCTCCTTCCCATTGGTCTTTCCAAAGCAAGCATCCCTTCTGAGTATCCTATGGAGTTGAGCCAGCACCCAGGCTGGGTTTCAATTCCAAAGTTCCCTGGAGAGAACAACAGAGATCTATAATCTACCACATCTACGGAGATTTTCAATCACCCAGGCCATGGTTGTTCTAAAGATGCTTTTTCAAGAGGCAACTGGACCTTCCTGTTTTTCTTTGAAGATGTTTTGTTTCTCATCCAAGAAATTACTTCAGCTCTGAGTTGAAGAAACTTCTTGGATGAGAAGTGAAATGTCTTCAAAGAAAAATAGGAAAGTTCAGTTTCCTGTTGAAAAAACAACTTTGGAATAATCTACCACACTTTCCATATGTCAAAGGGATAAACTGGATAATTTCCTAATGTTCTTATCCTAGTTTTGCATTTAATATCTTTATGTTGAATGGGTAGTGGCCAAAAGGCAGATTTTCTTTAAAAAATTACTTAGGGTGGAAGTTTAGCAATGAAGACAATGGTCAACCAGCACTGGTAACTCCAAGCAATGGCTTCTAATCATGAAGAATGGCTAACTCCTGTTGACTCAAAAAAGGGAAGCTTAGACTTTAAACCAGGGGTCGCCAACTTTTTGGACCTCAGGGACCACCAAACTCATCATTTTAAATCCCGTGGCCCAGAGACTCAGGGAAAATCCCCCCAAAAGTCTTCAGGAAAATTCCCCACCCCGTTTTCCTACCAATCGATTGTTCTTTATTTGGGATTGCAGGATACCAGCTCCAGGTCCGTTCTCAGGGGGAGAGAGAGAGAGAGACTTGTGGCTTCATGCAAGGAAAGCAGCAGAAGCAGCAGAAGTCTTTCTTTCTCTCCCCCAAACTCTGCCAGAAATGAGTCTTTGCCGGCAAAGCCTCTTGGAGAAAGGATGCCTTGCAGGGTCCCAAAGACTCATTTCTGGGGGGATTTGGGAAAGAGAAAGAAAGACTTTTGCTGCTTTCCTTGTGTGTAGCCAAAAGCAGAAGAAGAAAGAAGCAGCCCGGTGGTCAGGCGAGGCCCCCCTCTGCACTTTCCCCCCTCCCCTCACTACCTCGTGTTGTTCACAATGCAAGCGACGCAAGCCTTGTGTTTGCGCAGGCCATGTGGGTGGCACAGCCTTGTGTTCCCACGCAGCCTGGATTAATTGCTTTGGGGGGGGGGGCATTTCTCTGCGAACCACCAAAATTTCTCACGGATCACCAGTGGTCCCCGGCCCACTAGTTGGAGACCACTGCTTTAAACCATTTAGCAGATAAAAAAAGACATCAAGATGGGAATAATTTTACTCAATCCTGGGCAAAAAGGCGTCCTTTACAAAACTGAATGAAGGGATGCTTTGGGCATTGATGTAACAGTCACAGTGTGCTGCAGCTGCCAAAAAAGCCAACACAATCCTAGGCTGCATTAACAGAGGGATAGTATCAAGATCATGTGAAGTGTTAATACCGTGTTATAATACCTTGGTAAGATCATACTTGGAATATTGCATCCAGTTTTGGTTGCCACAGCATTAAAGAAGGTGTTGAGACCCTAGAAAGAGTGCAGAGAAGAGCAACAAAGATTAGGGGGTTGCAGGAATTGGGTACATCTAGTTTAATGAGAAAAAGAACTACCAGTGTTCCAATATTTGAGGGGCTGCCACAAAGAAGAGGGGGGTCAACCTATTCTCCAAAGCACCTGAAGGCAGGATAAGAAGAAACAGATGGAAACTAGCCAAGGAGAGAAGCAACCTAGAACTAAGGAGAAATTTTTGACAGTGAGAAAAATTAATCAGTGGAACGACTTGCCTCCAGAAGTTGTGAATGTTCCACCACTGGAGGTTTTTAAGAAGAGATTGGACAACCATTTGTCTGAAGTGGTGTAGGCCTGAGCAGGGGGTTGGATTAGAAGACCTCCACGATCCCTTCCAACTCTGTTATTCTGCTTGGAAGAAAGAGATGGAAGAGAAATCAATTCAATTCTTTGTCTTCTCTGCAGGTAAATATGCTCGTCTTAGGGAAATACCTGGGTATTCCCAAGCCATATGGACCCATCATCCACGGCCAGTGTTGCTTGGAAGTGAAGGTCCGCTCCCTCCTGGAGCCACTGGGCCTCTCCTGCACGTTCATTGATGATTTTTTCTCCTACCACGTTTTATCGGGAGAAATCCATTGTGGCACCAACGTCCGACGGGAATCTTTTTCCTTTCACTGGTGGAATATTCGTCTATGAAAAAAAACGGCCCTGTTATCTCAGATTTAATTTTCTCAACGCCTTTGCCTTTGAGGTTGGAGAGAAGCAGCAGCATGGAAAATGGTAGGAAGGAGAAGGGGAATCTTTCCCAGAGATAATTTCTCAGCACCTTCTCAACATCTGTTTTAATTTTGAGTCTCTGAAAATACGAAGCACCAACCATGAAGAAAATGCAAGAAAGCACATTCAATAAAATTGTCTGGCTTTCTGGGAAAATACTGTTTCTGGAGAAACCAGCGAGAGAAGGATAAATTACCTGGAAAAGCCAAATAAATTTACATTTTCAGTGAGAATTACTAAAAAGTGATCACCAACGTCCGGATAAAACCACAAGGAGGACCTGCTGTCTCTCCTCTTTGTAAGAAATATTTATTCATTATATGAAGGTTGACGCTTCCCCTTGGTCCTTGCTGTACTCAGACATTTTCCTTTTTTGTAGGGTCCCCTCGGTAGAGTGAAGGTTTTTTTTTTTTTTTAAAAAAATTTCCTCTCTGGGCTGACCTCTATTGCAGACGCTGCTTTATGTCAGGCTACAGAACTTTTCCCATTCAATCAACTAGAATGAACTTCTGAAAAGTATCAAAAAACGTATTGAAATGAGACAATTCATGTAGGGGTCAAAAGCAGCGTTTAAGGTCTCTCAAGCATGCAGAGATAGATAAGGGAGTTTAAAAACCCTCCCCTTATCCTGATGTGTATTTAGTAAAACAAAGAGCCAACATGTTAACCCACCCCACCCCCTTTTTAGAACGATCTTTTTCAGAGTTTCCCAGGACACATCTCACTGTGGAATTTTTATGGTCTCTTCATCTCCTGGCTGTCTCTCTCAGAGGTGTTAGGTTCCGGCCATCTGGGTTTCATCTCTCCATTGTATCATGTGTAGATTATACAAATTCAATATAAAATTAAATATATTCAGGTTATATCAAGAAGGATTTCTTTATCAGTCTCTCCCCCCCTTTTCTTCTTCCATTGAAGAAATGACAGATACACGGATTTGACACACTTGTAAATCTTGCAAGCGTCTGTGGTTTCAAGTTGCTCACTTCTGGTTCTAAACAGATGTAAATCCAGCCCAAAGTCTGATTACTTGGTGGAATTTGCATGTGGGAATGGGACGCTTCCCATCCATCACTAGGCATAGGTAGATTTAGAGGCTATGAGTAGAGCGATAAAGGACCAACTGCAAAAAATCAGGTGAGAATCTGGCACAAAAGGAGGACATTTATTTGGATTGAGATTGAGATTGAGATTGAGATCGTTGGGATCGTTATTTCAGCCAGGAATGCAAAATTGTCAAAAATAAAAACATGCATTATGAAATTGTCTCTGATTCAGTTGTGCAAGCTGCAGCCTGATGCATCTCATGGGCGCCAGGCAAGAGGAAGTGTTGTTGTGCCTGATTAATTCTGTTTTTCCTTCGAAATGAGGGGCACAGGTGCTTTTCCAGTGAAACCTCTTTAGCAACAGGCACACTTGATTACATTACATGAAATCCTTCATGACCTAATAAGTCAGAAAAGTCTCTCAGGAGGGTACAATAAGCAATATACAGTGGCAGAGTTCATACCGTACAGATAGTCCTTGACTTCATCACCACGTGTTTAGCGACTGTTCTAAGTTACAATGGCACTGAAATAAATTACTTGTGACCGGTTCTCGCAATTACGACCGTTGCAATGTGATTAAACTTGGCAACAGGCGGGTATTTACAATAGTTGGAGAGTCAGGTTACTGCCGTTTGCGACCTTTCCAGGCAGCATTCTAACAAGCAATCCATGCAGCAAACCAGATTCGCTTAATGACTGCATGATTCACTTAATGACTGCAGTTAAACAACCATGGCCCAAAAAGTTTGTAACATTGGGCCTGACTTATTTAACAACAACCTTACTTAGCAAAAGAAATTCTAGTCCCAGGTTGTACATTGAAGACTACCTATATGTCAAGCCCAATCACAGGTTGGCTTAGAAAATCATGGGAAAAATCCAAAAACTAATGACAAATTCCCATGAAAAGGAGAACCTGCAACCCTCTGTGCTTAAGCAGAGATGTCTTGGATTTAACCCCTACAAATCTAGCCAGGGAGGCAAAGATGCAAGGTCCTTGTCCCATGTTTTATGGGGTGAATGAAGCACTGCAAGGCCCTTTTGCTCCTAAGGTGTGGCTCATACCCAAAAGGACACACTCAATGAACAGGAGATTCTTTACTTAAAAAACACACACCTTACTCAGGAAAGCGTGACCCATTAGTCCATGGGATGCCACCAACAAGGAACATACCGCATGGGACAAAGCAAGCAAAAAAAGCAGGCATGACCAGTATAAAATCATACTTGGCTTTGATAAAGAAGATTTGGAGAAGGTGTTGTGATGGCTGTGTCCCTTTAACAAGAGAGTGGACACTCCATGCAGGATGATCTATCAAGGTCTACTGGTCTTGAAGATTGAAGGTGGTCTCTTATCTCCACTGCAGATCTTGGTATCTCCTGGGTGTGAGAAACCCAGGGCCATATGGGGAGAAACAGATGATGGATTATGGGGTTTGTGAGCAGGGCTACAGTATTTACTCCTAAGTCACTTTGAGACTGAACTGTACGGGAAATTGACAGACTTACAGATTCACAAACTTGATTTTTTTAGAAGCCATTACAGGTCAGTTATCACACTCACATGAAACGAGGCCAGCAGTACTAACACTCTCAGACAAAACCGACATTTAACAAAAAGAGAAAGACAGCTGAACCTGTGAAATGAAACAAACCAAATCTTAAAAAGTTATGGTGCTTATGGAGTTATTTACCAAGCACATCTAAATTGTATTAAAATAACCAAAATACCTTTACAATCCCCAAGGCACGTCACAACCTTTGAGCACCCCTAATGTTTGGAAAGTGAGAGTGGAAAAATTTGACACGCCCTATAAACATGTCCCATCAATCCAGCCTCAACTGGGTTTGTTTCTCTGCTTCTATATTTCTTATGGAAGAATACATAAATATTAAATCTAACCCAGAGGACCAATTAGAGAAAGGTACCGGAAGCCATGGACATTGTCTGTCTTTCCCAAAGAGGATCTGAAAGGGAAATCAAAAACTTGAAAGCAAAGGCAAGCCTCTTAAAATGGCCACCTCTGACTTGACGGGAAATAATTTTTGTTTTATTTCACAGAAGATGCTAATTGGCTTAACAGAAGCAGGCAAATTTCATCATCGCTCATTAAAGCTGTTGGAAAAGGACTCTGGGTATACATTCAACACCTTCTAGCAATAGTGTAATTATTAAAAAAAAACCTGTTTTTGTATATGTGTGTGCGTATGTGTCTGCGCGCTTGTATGTTACAGGTAGCCCTCGATTTCCGACCACAATTGAGCTCAACATTTCTGCTGCCAAGTGAGACATTTGCTCTATTTTACGACTTTTCTTGCCACAGTTGTCAATGCCCAAAATCTATTCTCGACTTCTAGTGTCTTCCAAAAGTCTTTGACTCTTAAACTGAGCTGTGTTTAAGAAACCAAGTTCATTATCCTTCATCTCAAATACATACATACCTCTGGGGATTGAACAGGCATATAGAGAGATACAGGCGTCCATATTTGCAGACCTCCTCACATCTCTTTATTGCAAAGCAGGGAGATGGTTGTCTGACAGTCTTGATCTATGCTAAATTAGCGTTTTACTTCTTTCCAACTAGAAAAGACAAGGATTGGACATTTTAATGTTTTATTTTTTTTGGGGGGGGGAGTGTCTTATTGGCTTTTACTGTCTTTATTGTCTAAAGATTTTAATTCTAATCTGTGTTTCTGAATCGTCAGCCTTCCAGTGTTGTTTGCCGGGATGGGCGGCTGTGGCAATAGCACTTAGACTTATATACTGCTTCACAGTGTTTTTATAGCTCCCTCTAAGTGATTTTTACAGAGTCAGCCTATTGCCCCCAACAATCCTTATTTTACTGACCTTGGAAGGATGGAGGGCTGAGTCAACCTTGAGCCTGGTGGGATTCAAATTGCCAACATTCTGGCAGCTGGCAGTCAGCAGAAATAGCCTGCTCTACTGCACTCTAGTATTTTTTAGTATTTATTTGATTTGTCAATCACTTACAAGATACAGGTATAACAATCAATATAGTTTTGAATACATGAGATAGATACTTATAAGAAAAATAAAAAGAAACAATAGGACAAAGACGGTAGGCACATTGGTGCATTTATGCACCTAACCCTAACCCTACAGACCTCTTAAGAAAGGGGTGAGGTCAATAGTAGACAGTCTAAGGTTAAAATTTTTCGGGTTTGGGGAAGAAACCACAGAGTCAGGTCGAGTATTCCAGACATTGACCACTCTGTGGCTGAAGTCGTATTTCCTGCAATCAAGTTTGGTGCAGTTAACCTTGAGTTTGTATCTATTGCTGGCTCTTGTGTTGTTATGGTTGAAGCTGAAGTATTCATTGACGGGTAGAACATTGCAATGTATGATTTTATATACTATATTTAGATTGGACCGAAGGCGGCGTAGTTCTAGGTTTTCTAGGTCTAGAGTTTCAAGTCTGGTGGCATAAGGTATTCTACAATGAGTAGAGGAATGGTGAAATATTTCTGGACTTTTTCAATTGTGTTAATATCAGATACATGATATGGGTTCCAGACTGATGAGCTGTATTCAAGCATATGTCTAGCAAATGTTTTATATGCTCTAGTTAGTAGTGTGATATTACCAGAGAAGAAGCTAACTTTAACCACTTTAACCACTGTGTCACCTCGGCTCTATAGAAATCAAATCTAAATAAATAAACCTGTTTCACTCAAAGAGTTGGGCTATTTTCTAGGAAGTCTCCACGCCTTTTGGCTACTTCCTCCTCCTCCTCCTCCCTGGGGTGGAAGCTGGTAACTCTCTTTGGGTGAGAATATGGGCTGCCAGCTGCCAACCACAAGGCGGGATTACGGTGTGCACCAGCCTATCAGATGGCAAAATGGAGAGGCTGAGCAGGTGCCCACCCATCCTTTCCCCTTTTAAATCTCTCCCTCCAGCTCAGGGATGTTTATTTCAGAGCCAATAAATCTCTTTTGGAAGACGGGGGAGGGGGGAAAAAAATCCCCCAGCATGGCTGAGCCGAGATGCATCCAGCTTTCAACGGAGAAGGTTACCAGCATCGTTCACATTCTGGGCACCGAACTCTGCCTGGACATCCATGGGTAAGCATCTAGACATTCCTCTTACATAACGTTTGTTTTATTTACAGAAGAAAAGAAGAACTTAACAGATGCTTGAGTTTCGCAGAAGGCAGCTGAAATTTAGCAGACAAAAAAAATTTGGGGCGTGTGTCTTTTCATTTCACAACTCTTAACTGCTGGGGAAGCAGTGGGGAAGTGGTTCAGCCCGAAAGCATATTTAGAACTGAGTGAGGTGTCTCAAAAGAGAGAGAGAGAGAGAGAGAGAGAGATGCCTGGATTTCTGAATATCCCTCGGTTTTTGCAAAGAAGTCGTTGACCAGATAATCTGCAAGGGTAATGGGCGATGCCATCATTCATTTTGCTATCTGAAGGAGTTCTCTGAACTGCTGACAGGCAGCAGGAAAAGTATTTGGTTTCACAGAAAGAAGGGGAGGGCCCCCACTAAATTTCCATTCGGAATTGATGGCAACACAATTCAAGTGGTTAGCAACGATAGGATAGGTGCTGGAAGGCACCTTGGAGGTCTTGTAGTCCAACCCCTTGCTCAAGCAGGAGACCTTTTGCCATTTCAGACTGGTGGATGTCCAGTCATCTCTTTTCTTTACTTTGTCCTAAAATATCCTAGGTCATTCAGTTACTTATCTCAAACTTGGATGGGAATCATAGCAAAACTGATGAATATTTAAATTCTTCCTCTTTCTATTTGGTTATTTTTTTAAAAAAATGCTGCTATCTGTGGTTACTGCAATTGTCATGATTTATTAAAGTAACACCTGCCAGGCTTAGACTGGGCTTTTTAAGGGGTTGTTGTGGTGGTTGTCGCAGAGGTGAATGTGTGTGTGCACGGATGCTCTGAGTAATCACTGGCTCTGATCAGTCCATGACAGTGGGGCACATCTTGGAAATGTCAACTACACAACCGAATCAAAGTAAAGGTGTGAGGGAACCTGGGTGCAGGTAGATTTATTTATTTATTTATTTATCAGCATTTATATGCCGCCCTTCTCCGGAGAATCAGGGCGGCTTACAGTCTATGGAGCACCATGCTAAGTGTTCGGCAACAGCCTTCATTCCATTGTATATGCCTGCTTATTACTAGGGCTTCTGCCCCCCCACCCCCCACCCCCCCCCCGCAAGCGGCATTTTTTACAAAGTCAGCTTATTGCCCCCAACAATTCTTGGGTCCTCAATTTACCTACCCTGAGAGGATGGAAGGCTGAGTCAACCTTGAGCCTGGTGGGATTTGAACCTGCACTAATTGCAGGCAGCTTGCACTAAGTGCTAGATGATTAACAGCCTGCACCACCAAGGCTCGATGGTGAAGGATCTGCCGATCTGTTGTCACCACAGGTGTGAATGCAGCACAATCCTTGCCAAAGCCACACACTTAAAAACTCTTGTATTGTTGAGTGAGATTAAAGACGCCATAGCCACAAAACCCTTAGGAATGTGATGGATGGTTTTAAGATTTGCAGGGAGCAATAGGTCCTAAAAGGCTCTTTTTTAAAACAAGTTTATAGTTCCTCTTTCCACCTTTGTTTTTTGACCTCACACTGTGCAGAAAAACTCAGAGAACTGCTGAAGAACTACATTTGGATTAGAAGGGAACTAAAACCGAAGAACTACATTTGGATTAGAAGGGAACTAAATATGGAGAGAGAAGACAGACAAAGCAGGAAACGGACAATAAAAAAAGACAGCTCAATACAGACTAAATATGTTAATCATTGTCACCCAGTGTGTGTTTCTACATTGCCAAGTTTTCACCAGTTCTCAGTGCAAAAGTTAAAATATAGTCACAATTATTCAGGGGACGATCTACTGGTCGTCCTGCACCGATGCTCAACACTTCCCCATCACAGCATCTTCACATCAAGAAGAATTGGTCCCAAAGGTGCTTTTTTCCAAAGGTGCTTTTCTGCGAAATAAAAATTTATTTTCTTTGAAAACATTTCACTTCTCATGCAAGAAGTTTCTAAGAGTGAAAGGTTTTTGAGGAAGACAGCAAGAAAGTTCACTTGTCTTTTTTGGAAAAAGCACCTTTGGGATAACCAACCATGGACCCGGATGATTGAGACTCTCCATAGACATCAGGAAGTTCTCCCAGTTTTAAATAATTGCTAATAGGGATTGTTGGTGGAATTTACCTGGGTCAGGTTAGCTTGGGGAAGGTAACATGGAAATACACGTTCAATTCTGTTTTCACTGCTTCAATGCATCAGAGGTGTCAAAACAGCATTTTGGAAGTCAATTCTCTATTGCCAAATTCATCAGGGGTAGATTCCCAGTTTTTGCCAGACTGGAATTAGCTAACCATAGAATTTGCTATATTTTAAAGGGGAGTACTTTATTCCTTCAGTCAAAAAATAACCTGGACATTAATATTCAGATCTCACCCATATTAATGTGGAAGTTTGGCAACGAACTTTTGCTGGGGCAGAAGGCATTAAAGGGAGGTGTGGAGGAAACTGCATATCTTAAATCTCTTTTGAGTTAAATGGGAACAGTTTTTCAATAAACTGTGTCTTTCCTTTAGGGCAGCCCCGAGGGCTGCAACCTGCTTTGAGATCTGGGCCACCCATGGCCTGAACATCTACAAAATCAAAGATCACATGACAAAATCAACAAAACCGACAAAATCGAAGGTCTTCTGGTGTGACTCAAAATGGCCGCTGGACCATACCGTCACATTCACCGCCACTATGAATGCACCAAGCGACCAAGTTGATGACGAAAAGGTGAGGATGGAAACGTAAGCCAAAGATTGCTTCCCAGCTCCAATAGATCCTGGGATTTGTAGGCCTCATTTCAGACCTACAAATGGAATTCCTGAACAAAATCATCATAAATAAACCAGCGGAATGACTTGCCTGCAGAAGTTCTGGGAGCTAAAACATTGGAGGTTTTTAATAAGAGATTGGACAACCATTTGTCTGAAATGGAATAGGGTCTTGAGGAAGGGGATTGGTTGGTTGGACTAGAATACCTCCAAGGTCCCTTCCAACTCTGTTATTCATCATCATAAGCTCCACAATAAGCTTGGTTTATGAAATTCAGATATTGACAAAGTGCTTAAACCTGGCAATAGAAACCAATGAAGAATTCTAGCTAGCTAGAGAGCTAGGGAGACAAAAAAATGAATTTATTTCATAGGTTCTCAAACTTTCCTTCTTCAGAGGAGCCTTGTTAAGATACAACAGGAGAATTGTTTTAAAAGCCGAGTGAGATAAAAATGCAGGGTAAGATTTATTAGAGCTGTAGTGATGCAGTGATTAGAATGAATATTTCAGGCTAATTCTGCTGACTGCTGATTTCCAGCAGTTCAATCTTCACCAGCTCAAGGCTGACCGAGCCTTCCACCTTTCTAAGGTCGGTAAAATGAGGACCTACATTGTAGGGGGCTATAGGCTGACTCTGTAAACAGCTTAGAGAGGGATCTAAAGCACTGTGAAGTGATATAGAAGTCTAAATACTTTTAAGGGGTGCCACCCCCAATATCCTTTGACTTAAATTTACTTGTTTGATGGTCTATTGCAGATCAGAGTTTCGTACTATGAAGGTAACGGCAAGGTTCCCATCGCCAAAGCGATTCTGCATATTACCTGCATAGGTAAGCTGGCAGGGATGCAGAGGGATGGCATGGCCCAAAGGGTGAATTGGGGGTAGAGGAGAAGGGCTGTAACTCAGCACATCTGGATCATTGAACCCTGCCCCGATCAGACTGGGATCAAGCAGGGAAAAAGAAAAAGCAGGCAACTAACCAACATGGCCACAAATACACTTTTCTCGCAGAAAAAACAAGACTGGGGTGCAAGTAGAGGCTTTAGATGAGAATAATGAACTGTGTCTGTTTTAAAACACCTACCTCCTTTGTTTTCCTGCTGCAGAAATGTCCTTGGATGCTGATATAAACCGTTCAGGAACAGTGACCAGAGGAGGGAATCAAAAGGTTAAATTAAAATAAGATTTTGGTTGGAGTAGAATGACGGGGATGAAAGTATTTGCAATGTAATGCAGAGAGGTTTGGAAACTGATGGCTTTGTGGGCTGTTTCTCCTGCTGGCAGGGGAGGATGGGATTTGCTAACACATCTGGGGCACACCTGGCTGGTGTGGTACTGTAATGAACTCACTCAGCTAATTACCAGCATTGTAAATGTAATGAATAAATACATAGCAAATAAAATTGTTGCTGGATCACTTGAGAAGCAGATGCTGCCTTTCACAAGGGCTCTTGTGAGACCACAGATTGGTCTTCTGGCAGCTTCTGGAGAAGAAGGGGGTTATTTTTCATAGCCTCCACAAAGAGGAGAGGAACAGATCTTGGCTGGGGGGGGAGGCAAAGCCGAAGAGGGACCCCACCTTTGCTGATGTCCATCCTGACATGGCTTCCATCCCTGCAGGACCAGTGGACATGGGGCCCGGATGGAAAAGGTGCCGTTCTTTTGGTGAACTGTGACCGAGACAATCCTAAAGGCCAAAAGGAAGACCACAAGGACACCAACTTGACTTCCATGCAAGGTAGGCAGCAGCACCCATTGTTAAGGGCAGTTTTTCTCATCCTCAGAAACTTTTAAGAGGTGCGGACTTCAACATCCACAAACATCTGTAAAACCAGGGTTGTTAACGGAAGGACACGGTGCTGAAGTACAGATAGACCTCAGCTGATGACCGATAGCATTTACGCTGGTCACAGAATGGGTGCTTGACGGCCCATATAATACCCCAAAGTTATCATAAATGGGCATGCCGTGCTCCCATGATTACATGAATAGCTGAGGTCATCAACCGAACTAAAGCCAGATTGTGGTTAATGAAAACGTGAGGCCAGAAGGTCAAGAGTTTCTGGCTCAATTGGAATTGAATTGGTTCTCCTTTTAGACCTTGAGGATATGTCCCGTATGATCCTGACAACTCAGGGACCTAATGAAGTTTTTGCAAACTACCAGCTGACTCTCCACATTTCGAAAGCTGATTGTGACAAAGTGGCAGTCTTCTACATTTCACGTAAGTGTTGGAGGCCAGCAATCCGCTGGGCTTCAGGACTGCGGTCGAAGGCGGATGAAGCAAAGACCCTTATTCCAGATTCTTTTCAGTAACTATGGTGCCCAGATTTCTTTTTCATGCTCCTCATCTAGAGAAAACAAGGGAGCATTTTTGGGGGGATCAAGCCAATACCTATCTTCCTTGTCCTACACCAAACAGGCGGTTCATAATTTTGTTATGGCAGATCAAAAGTTTGACCAGCTCACTGCTTGCCAATGATAGCCAACCATAAGTTCCTTTGGATCTCAAAAGGTTTTCGTGCTGGATTTAATTATGCAGATTACCTAAAACTGCCAGATCTGGATAAAGATATATATTTCCTTCCAAGAAACAAAGAAACAAATAAAACAAGATTGGGTTTTGATTCGCAGGCAAGAAGGAGCAGATATATTACAAACACGTTCTAGGATCCGGAAAGATCTTCTACGATGTGAAATGGTACCTTGGTCAAGTGCAGACCGTTTTCTACGTGGAAGGGCTGAAATTTCCAGACATTGACTTCTCAGGGCTTGTCACTTTCCACGCTTCATTCCTGGAGCCCGCCAGGAAGGTATGGAGAGCATCAAAGAGGACATGGGGAAGAGGGAGAAGGAAGCACCTATGACAAGGAAACGGAGAAAGCACCTGGAATGCTTTTTCAATCTTCATCATAGGATCTCTCTCTAGGACCTTCTTCACTCCTTCTTTATTTATTACCTGTTCGGGAAGGCAGGTCAGGAAATAGACCCCCAAAACTACAGAAATTCCATTTTATTACTGTAGAAAGTATGATGAAGAGAATCTTGAAATCTTAAATTTAAATTCCCTTTAGTATAGAGGATCAACATGGTATTATCTTGAACTTCTTTCTTACCCTCTTCCTTTCCTGGACTGAAGAAAATGTTTACCTCTCTTTGTACTCCTAAATCTTGTAACTTTTAAGTGTGTAGATGCATCTTTCTGGAATTCAACGTGTTTCTTGGTCCTTATCTCCTATACTTTCCTGCTTCAGGGGGTCCCAGAAACTTCCATTTTCATGGATACTTTGGTCTTCCGGGTTGCTCCATGGATTATGACCCCAAACACCTTGCAGCCAGTTTCTGTTTACGTCTGCAGGTAAGGAGTCATGGACCAACATACATGTATGATGTTTTCTGTACACCCACCATCAAGTTTGATGAACATCTGAGCCTTTATTTTCTTCTTCCAACATCTCCATCGATTCCTCAGCATATTCAGTGAAGGTGAGAATAAGGATTTTGTGGAACGTATAAGGAAGCTTGCCACAAAAGCTGGATGCAAATTGATTATCTGTCCGGAAAAGGAAAATGACAGCGACAGATGGATCCAGGTAGGTCACAAACCAGCGGCCATTTGGGACAGGTGGTTTGCCAAACGAAATCCTGATGCCCCTGGAGAAGAAACTGGGGTAGTTCTTATCCTGTACATTTCCAGAAATAATTGAAGGTGTTTTCAATCAATGCTATGTGGCATCTCTTCCTAGTAGTGCATCTACTGGTGTGGTAACATCAGAGGTTCAACTGAAATTCTTATCCAGATTCACGGTTCTCAATATTTTCATTCTGTTGCAATAAAATCTATGCCTATAAAGAATATTTGTAGCTCAGGGTTGACACGAGGGGTCCTTGGTGCTCTCTGAGGTTGACTGTTTTCTGCAGATGTTTCATTACCCAACTACCTAACTTCATCAGTGCTAGAAGGGAGTGGAGTATGCAGAGAGGAGGTAGACTCTGAGGTTCTTGGTGCTCTCTGAGCTTGATTGTTTTCTTGCAGACGTTTCATTACCTCAACTTGGTAACATTTGAGGACCCCTCAAAACTATGGCTAAAACATTTTTTTAAAGTAATTTTAGTAAAATCTGGATTGCTTTGCCTTGAGTTTCAACAGACCAAGTTTCTGTAATCTGTTGCACACCATAAAGATGCAACACCCTTTTAATGTTATTTCAACTCTTCTGTCAATCTAGGATGAGATGGAGTTTGGGTACATCCAGGCTCCCCACAAAACATTTCCGGTTGTCTTTGACTCCCCCAGGAACAGAGGGCTAAAGGATTTCCCCTTCAAGGAGATTTTGGTAAGTGGTCTCCCCCCCTCCTTTAATCTTGGCTGTTGAAAAATCACCGCTCTGCATTTTATCCTCAACACTTATATTCATAAAAACATCAAAATCCATGGTTGCCTTACTGATGTTCCCTTCATCAAAGATGAGACTGATAGGTCAGAAGGAGTGGAGCAAATTTTATACGAATTTATCTAACTCAATCTCACCAATGTAGCATGGATAAAAAGAGGATTGAATAAGGTGTGTTTGATTTGACGCAAGTATTTGTTTCCCCCTCAAGGGTCCAGATTTTGGGTATGTAAAACGAGAACTACCCAACGAGGAATCTGCTACTAGCTTGGACTCATTTGGGAATCTTGAAGTCAGCCCTCCAGTGACTGTCAAAAGCAAGGAATATCCCCTTGGGCGTATCCTAATAGGGGCCTCTTTTCCTAGGTAAGTGATGACAGGAGACCATAAGAACATTCCCACGTATCTGTGGTTTAAACTCAGAAGTGTCTCTAGGGCAGGGGTGTCAAACTTCATTTCATTGAAGGCCGCATCAGAGTTGTGTTTGACCTGGGGTGTGTGTGTGGCCAGGATGGGCATGGCCAGCTTGACATCATTTGTCCTGGGGGGCGGTGCCTGTGGTGGCCCAAGCGCTCTGCCAGGGAAAATGGTGCTTGGGGGCTCCGTTTTCGCTGGCAGAGGGAAGCAGGAGGCCATCATAGTCAAAAACGGAGCATGGGAGCGTCGCACACATCCCAGACTCCGTTTCCACAGGCAGAGTCCCTGCGGACCAGATCTAAACACCCCGGGCCTTGAGTTTGACCCCCCTGCTCTAGGGGTTCCTCTTCCCATATGGAAGTTCTGGAGGAGTTTGTCCTAGCATCCACAAGAATTGTACATTTCTCCAAGTTAATGACATTCAACCTTCACTGCGAATGTCAGTAGGGATGTGCACAGAAAATTTGATGGTTCTAGCAAGAGCCTCCCCAGGAACAGACTCAAGAAAAATCTTCCCAAAAGTAAGCAGAGTAAAGATTTTATTCAAGCCTATGGAGACTTTAAAAAATATTGTATTTTTCAAAGGTTGTACATTGGATGAAGAGGGACTGAATAAAAGGGAGGGTCACTTGTTTGGATGCAAATCTTAATCAAAAGGTTGCTGGTTGGCGGCCCCGAGGGTGCGGGCCTTCTCTGTGGGGGCCCCCTCCCTGTGG
The DNA here is from genome assembly GCA_023653725.1 of Bungarus multicinctus. NCBI lineage: Eukaryota > Metazoa > Chordata > Lepidosauria > Squamata > Elapidae > Bungarus > Bungarus multicinctus. The sequence continues at coordinate 886,352 of CM042845.1, forward strand.
AATGATTTGCCCCCAGAGATACGGGCCATTACCGACATTCGGACCTTCCGGCGCGCAGTAAAGTCCCTGTTCTTTCAACAGGCCAGCCTGGCCCAGTAATGTTTTTTTTTGGGGTTTTAATTAACTAAGTTTTTAAATTTTAAAAAATTTCTAAATTTTAAATCTATTAGTTTTATATTTTAAATTGTATTTCGGCCTTGATTTAATTGTTTAATCTGTTTTTAATTATATATATTGTCTGTTTTTAGTTGGCTGTGCACCGCCCCGAGTCCCTTTTTGGGAGAAGGGGCAGTATAGAAATTCAATAAATAAATAATAAATAAATAAAAACTGCCCTGTCTCATAAGATGCTAAATCATCTGACCGGTGAAATTTTGGGTCAATTCAATATAAGACACATTTACCCCTGTGGCTTATCTTATAATGCGTACTGTATGATTGCATGAATCAATCCATTTTGGTGCATTAACAAATTATGGTTTAGCATACCATGAGAATTCAGATCCCACCTATTTTATTTTTAGGAACAATATCCCAATGTCCAAACTGGTCAAGGACTTCCTCTACAGCCAAGTTGTACAATCTCCCATTGAACTCTACACGGATTGGCTCCTTGTGGGACACGTAGATGAAATTCTGAGCTTTGTACCTGCCCCAGACCAGAAGGTGTGGATCCCAACCCTTCTTTCAAACTTGAAAGAGCTTTAAGTGACCAATTTACATGATTAGTGAACAGAGGCTGGTCAACAGCTGCAGGCAGAATTGTTTGACATTCTGCATTGCCACCCAGGGGTGCAGCTTCTAAGTCTTCTATAAAGTGTCCCACCAAGACTCTTTGATGAAATATGCTTGTATTTAGAGTATTCTTTTAATTTTTAAATATTGTACGTGTTTATATGTGCTTTTGTTCTGGCTGTTCACCGCCCCGCGTCCCTTTGGGAGAGGGGGCGGTATAGAAGTCTAAATAAATAAATAAATAATAAATAAATAAATTCACCACCAAGAGACCTTTTGTTTATGGGAAACCCTAGTCCAAGGTTCCTCAAACCCTGGTCCTTGGACGGACCCCAGGCAGTGGCATGCCAGAAAATGGGCCACACAAAACAAGCAAAGCCGATCCGTGGGATGCAGGCAGCATGTGACACCACAACCCCCTCTGGTCCACTGAAATCCTTCTTTCCATGGAACCGGTCTGCAGTGCTCAAAACTTTGGGGGACACTGCCCTAGTCTCTCATATCCCCCCAAAGAAATTGGCCTAACAAAATATTTCAACTTGCCATTCTTAAAAGCCTGGAGGCCTGTAAGATCTATAAATCCACCCACACTGGTATAATGGAGGTTCTCAACCATCCAGGTCATGCTGTCCCAAAAGCTGCTTTTTCAAAAGGAAACTGGATTTTTGCTTCTCATAGCAATAGCGGTTAAAGACTTATATACAGCTTCACAGTGCTTTACAGTCCTCTCTAAGCGGTTTAGAGTCAACCTATTGCCCCCAACAATCGGGCTCATTTTATCTGTTTTGCCAGTTAAAAGTATCCGGTCAGCAGCTTCCGGCTGTCCACCCTGCGAGAAGCTTCTCCTAAGCTGCTAAATCCTTATTTTTAGGCTACTGGTCTTCTCTCTGTCCTATCTGCCTTATTCCCTTTCTTACTCCCTCATTCCAGGGTTTCCGCCTGCTGCTGGCCAGCCCGAGAGCCTGCTTCAAACTGCTGAAAGAGAAGGAAAAGGAAGGCCACGGGAAAGCCAAAATGCCTGAAGGTCAGTTGATTCTTCTTTCTCCTGCGTCGTAAGATGCTAAACCATTAGAACTGAAGCAAAAGACAACTGGGAAGCCCAGTTTTTCCAAAGAGTGCTTCATTTTCTGAACAGGAGGAGGTCAACTGTTGGACTGGGTTGCGTTAAAAGGGGTTGTTTCTCTCCCTTCCAACATATTCTCCCCACTGGGAACAAGCAGGGACTCTCAACTATTACAATAAACAGCTTCCTCTATTATAGAATAGTTATAATGATCCTTCTCACTAAGCCCTGGACTTCTAACAAGGAATTAAAAGACACATGCACAACAAAAACCAAATCATTTTTTGAACAGGAATTGAATTTCAGGAAGGTGGTCGGCAGCCCCGTTCCTTATCAGAAATCATTGCTGACGGACTCTTAAAGAAGTGGAATGAATACTGCCAAGTAAGATCCCATATATTCTGCTATTCAATCTGGAGACAGAGTGATCCAACAAAGATGACTAAGGGATTATTGATTGTTCTGTTCAGATGCGGATGGCCTTATCTAGTCAGTAAAACACTAAAGCAAGGGTTACGCATGAAGATGGACCCACCTGTCCAATCAAATTCTAAAACCTCCAGGCATTACAGGTAGTCCTTGACTTAAAAATAGTTCGCTTAATGACCATTCAAAGTTACAGTGGCACTGAAAAAAGTGATTTGGGGTCATTTTTCACACTTAGGACTGTTGCAGCATCCCCATGGTCACGTGACTTACGTTTCGAGGCTTGACAACTGACTCACAATGGTTGTAGTGCCCCACGATCACGTGATCCTCTTTTGTGACCTTCTGACAAGGAAAGACAAGGGGGAAACCAGATTCACGTAATAATCGTATTACTCATTTAACAACCGCACTGATTCTCTTTAGAAACGTGGCAGGAAAATCTTAAAATGGAGCAAAAATCAACAAATTTCTCACAGCCACATACATGTTGGGCTCGATTGTGGTCGTATCTCAAGGACCACCTGCAGTTTTGGCTTCATTGAACTCACTTTGTAGGCACTGAAATATTAAGTAGGGCCTCTCCCTACTCCTTCCTTTTCACTAAAGCTTCTCTTTCTTCCCTTTTCAGAAGTGTATTGATTGGAACAGAAACATCCTTAAAGAGGAGCTGGGCCTGGCAGAGGAGGACATTATTGACATACCTCAGCTTTTCCATCCTTTCCTCAAGTTGCCTCAGTCTTCTGTTTCTCAAGTGGTTACGGCTTCCGCTGAGGCTTATTTCCCAGACATGGTAAGATTCCAGCCCCAAATGTGCTTTGAGAAGAGCCAGCCAAGAAATGACCCAGCAGGTCCTACCAGTTAGGGTTCAACTTCAGCTGTCTTTTGGAGAAGCAGAGAGCATCTCAGCAGGAGCCAGATTTGACCTTGATTGCCAACCCTTCTCCAGACAAGGGTGATGTGGGATGATAGGAAATGCAACAGACACTTTTGATGTGTTGGTTGGATTCATATATCACAAGAAACTTTTAAGAGAGTGGCCCCAATCTTTGTGGCTTGCTGGCCCAGGGAATTGGGCTGCGTTGAGTGGCGGGCCAGCACATACTCGACCCTTGAGCAAGCAGCTCGATTTGAGTGAGTGGCAAGCTGGCACGCAAGTGCCCATGTGTGCTCCAGCCAACAACTTGTGCCGCCCAATTTTGAATAGGCTACAGCCCAGGAGTGGCCTGCGGCCCAGGGGTTGGGGACCCCTTCCCTAAGAGGTTTGTTTGGCTCAAACTATTGGGTGAATCCTGTGTTGTGTCTCGTGTTCCCTTCTACAGCATCCTTCTGAACAGCTCTAACAGGAAACCACACAATCTCACTGAAGGTGCTGAGATACAGATGGCAAATCAAGACTTAATTAACTGTCCCTCATAAAGAACCTAACCACCTTAAAAGTAGCTGGAGAAGTGGAGTGTTAAAACCTATCAGTCTCCTTGCTGTTTAATTTCACTAGGGTACAAAATCACGAAAGTTGATTGCAATCTAACCTATAAGACCATTGGTTATCTCCCTTCTGCAGGTAAATATGCTTGTCCTGGGGAAACACCTGGGCATCCCAAAGCCGTTTGGACCCATCATCGACGGCCAATGCTGCCTAGAGAAAGAGGTCCGCCGTCTCCTGGAGCCCTTAGGGTTGTCCTGCAATTTCATTGATGACTATAGAACGTACTACATCAAATATGGCGATGTTCATTGTGGCACAAATGTCTGCCGGAAGCCCTTTTCCTTCAAGTGGTGGAACATGAGGCCTTGAGGGCCTCATCATGCCTTCTTTCCACCCAATGAAGACGATGAGACAGACCTTGTGCGTCTTCTCGTGCATTTCCACAGGAAATCCAGTAACTTTCCCAGGAATTCCTGGGTGATTCCTCTTTTGGTTGTTACATGAAAATGCTTACGAGCTTCTCTTATGATTTAGACTTTCTCTAGTATCTAAGAAGTCTTTTCTCATCTCTAAATGTATCAGGTCTGCCAAAATGTTGTTAGTTGTATTCCCCAATCACGGCTTGTGGGCCGGATGCATCACACGCTGGTCATGACCAACCCCGGTTTAGCGAAGGGGGAAAAGTTGTGATACATCATGTGATGCCGCGAGTTTGACACCTCTGCTCTAATCCTTCTCCTTATTCACATACAACAATTCTAAAACTAGTTATAGAGGTCCAACACAACATTTCATAGCCCTAGAAGGTTCATGGTCCTTCAAAGAATGCTATTTCCTCAACAAACCTCATCAGCTCAGGTTTAGTCACCTAAATAAGCCAAGTCAGATTGTCCCAAATCAAGAAACTCCCAAAACACACTCTAAAAGTAGACATCCAACAGATATAGAACATTTTCCAAAAAACAAGTTCATCCAGTCTTGAACCTGGGATTACGGAGTTGAAGAAAAATAATATTTGACATGAAAGTACTTAGTGGCTGGCCCCAGATTTGCTGTGAAGGCCGGCAGCCCTTCCAAGTATACCGATCAACATAGTGATAATGAGTAATTAATCCATATTTTAGTTTCATGTTAATTTCTTTCTATCATTTCAAACCACTTGATTTGCAAAGAGACATTATAAGGGTGCAATGATTATGAAGTCCATATTTCTTCAATTTTTAAATAGAATGCATACCGTTGAATTATTATATATTAACAAAAATACTTGCAGAGCCTTTTCTCACAAATCTACAAATTGTTTGAATAAATTGTGAAGAACAGTTAAGCATTCTCTTCCATTTTTTAAATCAATGCGTACGTTATACGGTCATAAAGGCAGAAAGAGAGGTGAGGTAGTCCTCTACTTACAACAGTCCGCTTACTGACCGTTCAAAGTTACAACGGCACTGAAAAAAGTGACATGGCCGTTTTTCAGAGTTACGACCTTTGCAGCATTCCCATGAACATGTGATCTAAATTCAGAGCTAGAAAGATTTTAAAAAACCAGAGGAAGATGCTATTAGTGTTAATAGTGTGTGTGTTATGGAAAAATATCTGAAGTTGGGCAGACAGCAAATTTAAATAAACAGATATATTGGAGGCTGTCAGAAAAGGACTAATAAAGATTCACTGCACGAAATAATATGAAGAGTCTCAGTACACCAGACCTCTCTCAGTAAATATCCAGATCAAAAGGATATTTTTCTTTTAAAAAATGAGCATATTTTCTTTGTCAAAGTCCTTGTGCGAAAGGCTGGTTCTGAGATGCAGCAAAGACACACACACACCCCTCAAGCACCCAGGGATTTAAAAGGCTTAAAGACCCCCCAATCCAGCTACATAGGTACAAAACAAAGGGTAACAAGGAGTCAGAAATGAATGCCTATCACTACATCTTGGCCCAGGGTACTCACTTAACAACTGGCAGCGATTCACAACAAATGTGGCAAGAAAAGATGTAAAATGTCTTACTTAGCCACATACTTTTTGGGCTGAACTGTGGTTGTAAAGTTGAAGACTATCTGTAATTTGGAACAGCCTTTTCAGAGAGCAAAAGCCACCCTGTGTTAAAGAGTCTATGCTCCTTGGAATTTTCCATCTGGTTGCCCCATTTCCCAATCTGGTCTCCACACTTTCTAAGTGGGGAAACTGGTAACTTCGTAGAGAAAATGAAAGAAAAACCGTTGGTTGGGTTCTAAGTTAGGCCCATCATCAGCAAAATTGCCAAGCAACAATCTAAGCTGTGGCATCAGAGTGGTTGTTGTGAGATGGGCGGCAAATAAATGGATTAAATGAATCAGCCAAACCACCCTCTTGTTGGAAATGTAAAAAAAAAAAAAGGCACTTATTTTCATTCATGGTGGACATGCCCTGAAGCAAAGAAATATTGGGTAAAAATTAAAAACTGGATAGAAGAAGTCACCAATTGTAAGTTGGAGTGGAAACCGGAATTATTCTTGTTGGGTATAATTAAAGGGGAGCATACCTCCAAAGTAAAATATTTGATTATACATTTATTAACTGCGGCACGTATTTCGTTAGCTCAATATTGGAAAAACTCTTAACACACCACTTCACAATTCAAAAAGCTTATGACTGCGTGCAATTGGAGAGACTTACATTAAAGATAAATGGAAAGGAGGATACAGAATTCTATAGAATATGGGACAAATGGTAGAAATGGGTAGAAAACCAAAAAAAGGGGGGCGGGGGGCGGAAACAAATAAATGATTGTAGGAAGAAATATTACATAAATCAGTTATATGTTCAATGTTTTATATAAATGTAGAATTTACCTTAGCAAAGCTTTCCTGTTATTTAATAGTGTCATTATTAGTATTTTGGATTATATTTTTTTGACTCAATAGTTAAATAATATATAAATATTATAACATAGCAAATGAATGTTTCTATTGACTGTGGAATAGTGTTTAAACCAACGCCTAAAGAAAAAACGAGGACTTACCAAACTCGACAACAAATGTTAAAAAATTTGGATTAGTTATATGCTAATGTTTTATATGTTTGTAGTTGTATGTTTTTAATCTTGTTAATAAAATTGTTTTTAAAATTTAAAAACAAAAAATGCATCAGCCACAACCACCCCCTTACCAGCTCCCCAAAGGTAGGAGAAGGTCCCCAGCAGATGGTGCTCTTATCCGCTGCTACTATGCTGCTGCTCTTCCTGAAAAGAGCCTCGGTGGTGCAGTGGTTAGAGTGCTGTACTGCAGGCCACTTCTGCTGACTGCCGGCTGACTGCAATTTGGCAGTTCAAATCCCACCAGGCTCCAGGTTGACTCAGCCTTCCATCCTTCCTAGGTGGGTAAAATGAGGATCCAGATTGTTGGGGGCAAGAGGCTGACTCCGTAAACCGCCTAGAGAGCACTATAAAGCGATGTAAGTGTTAAGTGCTATTAGTATTGCTAAAAGGAGACAGAAAGTTTCTGTAGAAGAGCTGCAGATGTAGAAAGTGGAGAGAAGGCAGCCTACAGAGCTTTCAAACAAAAGCACCCAGAAAACCCTAACCAGCTAACAGGCCTCCTGCAACAGGCATCAAGGGGAAAAAACGTTTTGCTTTTGTGCATTGTTCACCAGGATGCCTGCTCTCTGTGAGGCTTTTAGGAGACAGGCATTGTGCAAATTTGAAGACATGTAGACATTCTATTATTAAAACAGTTTTCACAAGAGAGGGAAATATACACTTCCTTGTGATATATATTGACAGCAGGAGCTTTTAAAAATAATGTATCTGAGTTGACCGATTCCAAGACTGAGCTTAACCATTTCGCTGACCCTAAAAGATCAGGTGTGGCCTGTGTAAATCTGCGCAGCTCCACAGCCGGGGAATTCAAAAAGCTTCACTAACCGCTTGCCTTCAGAAGTTGTGGGTGCGGCTTTTAAGAAAATGCCTGAAATGTTATAGGGTCTCCTGCTTGAGCAGGGGCTGGACTAGAAGACCTCCAAGGTCCCTTCCAGCTTTATTCTGATTACCTGCTTCATATAAAAGCAGCTGTGGGCTCACTGGATAAAAACCCACCATTTTTTGTCCTGCAGACCAAGTTTTTGCAAGCAGTTCCAAGTTAAATTTGAAAGGCACTGGTCCAAATTTGATACATTTCCTTCCTTCTTTCCAGACTTCACCAGCCACTCCAGTTTCCATGCGGTGGTGGGATTCAAATATTGTTGCCACCGGTTCGGTGGACGTGGTTTGGTGGGCGCGCTTTGCGCACGTGCACACACTTTGCGTGCACGCGCATGCCAAACACGCACTTTGCGCAGGCGCAGAGGCATTCTACCTCGCACAAGCCTGCACAATCTCCCGGTCGCTTCAGCAGCTGCCGCGCAATTCTATTCTATGCCACGCAAAGCAGCTGCACTTCAAATTCAGAGGATAAAGGTAATATGGGAGCCCAGGTAAGCAGGTGGGTCCAACAGCAGAGCGGTGGAGAGAACCGGTTTGGTCTCCGCTGCTCATTGCTCCTATCGGCTCTCCAGAACCGGACAGAACTGGTTGAATACCACCACTATTTCCATGGATACTGTGGTTTTCCATGTGGACCCATGGCTCATGACTCCCAACAGCCAGAGACCCCTGGAGATCTTCATCTGCAGGTAGCCATGAAACACCAGCAGGATTCCCTTCCTGGGTGTGCCCAATTCTTGTAACCGGTCGTCATATGGTTTAGTCTCCAGGCCTTTGATCATCCTAAGCTGTTCTAATCTGAACTTTTTCCAAAGTCTCAACACCTGTTTTGTAGTATAGTGACCAAAATTTGTTACAGTATTCCAGGTGTGGCCTGTCTCGCTTAGCAACAGGACTCTTGGTCTCCATTCTGGTTGTAAGATGAGGACTACCTCTACTGGCATTCGAATTAACTAACTGGCATGTTAGTTCAACTGACATCACAGGAAGCAAACAACAGCAAACGTTATACCATCCAGTTATACCGTGGGAATAAAATTTAACTCAGATTCTTACTCTCCTGGGTGGTGGGGTGTCTCCATGCAGGATTTCTGGCTGCTTCTGGCCATTCTCCTCGCTTGCTTGAAGCTGTTTGAAGAGAAGCAAAAAGGAGGTTATGGGAATGCTGCCCTATTTGAAGGTGAGCTGTAACGTTATTCTTCCCGGCTGATTCCATGGGAGACCCCCAGTGGTGGGATTCGAAATTTTTTACTACCAGTTCTATGGGCATGGCTTGGTGGGCATGGCAGGGGAAGGATACTGCAAAATCTCCATTCCCTCCCCACCCCATTAACCTGCTTTCCAGCTCCGTTCTCCTGTGCAGGGCAACCAAAGCAGACCCAGCTGATCAGCTGGGACTCAATGGGAAGCAGAGAATGACCCTGGAAGAATCCTTCTCCTCCACCCTTGAGGCCTTCTTTACAGGCTGCTTCCCTTTGGCAGAAGCAGCAGGAGCCACCTTTTGAGGTTTGGCCGCTTTAGAAGCTCTGGTTTCCCTTGGGGCTTCAGCCCCCTTGGAGCAGCAAGGCCAAATGCGGACTGGAAGTCCTGTGTCAGGAGGAGAGCACACGAAGGGATTAACGGAACCATCTTCAGGGGAAATCTTGTCTATCCCCACACCACCACCATTTTCTTCTGCCCAAAAACACTTCAGTAGAAAGATTTTTCTTCCTCCTGGGACTCAAACTCTCCTGGGCCTGTGAGGGCAATATTGATAGACCAGACCCTGCTGGGAGCATAAGGGTCCTGGTCTACTTTGGGATAGAGAAACCAATCCCCCACTGGGAAAATTGAAAATTATAGTGCCTACCCTTCGATGTCGTCCAAAGGCAACTGGGGGGTGACCAAAAATGCAGAAATGGTGGGAAGAAATCTCTTCAAAATGACCATCTGAATCTTCAAAATGGCCGACAGAACTTTCAAGATGGCCACCAGCCATAAAGAGTCTTCAAAATGGCCACCTTTTTCTTCCCCAGGGAGAGCAATGGACTGCCCCTGGCTTCCTTGCTCTGCGAGGGCAGTGAAAGGGGCAAAAAATGCCAAAATTGCCCCCAAAAAGGCATCTGCAGAATCTACGCAGCTGCCTGCTTCACCGCAGGGTAAACAAGCCCCGTGGAGGTGTATTGAGCGTGGGCAACGCCCATGCACCTCAAAAATGGCCGTCCGGCTAAGAAATTCCTCCTCTTCACCATGGAGCACCGAAACACGGCCCTGCAGCTTCGCGGCTAGGGCAGAAGTCCTTGCCCTCGCCTTCTGGCCATCCGGCCAATCCACAACTTATCTTCGCCCCAAAGGGCTGGAAACGGCCGCTGTAGCCCCAGCAGGCTGCTCCGGATCCCTGGAGCAGTTCTTAGCTATGTGGCGTTCCTGATTGTCAGCTGTGCAGAGGAGTGCCAAATTCAAACGTGGAAAGGCAAGAGGAGGCTTTTTACCGGCCAAGAAAAGAAAGGAAAAAATAAAATAAAAAATAACCTAGTAAGGCTGCCTTGGGAAGGAAAATTTGCAAAGGCAGGAGAGGCAATACCACACGTCCTTGTTTGCTAAGGACTGAGTATAAACTGGAGAGGAGCCACCCAGAGTGGGCAGATTCTGTCCTAAGCTGAGAAGGAAGAATATCACCCATCCTGACCTGTCGCTGCCTTACAAGGGAAAATAGATGGGCCAGTCAGAGGGGGTATTGGACGGTTCTCCGAACTACTCAAAACTACTCAAAATTTCCATTACCGGTTCTCCAGAACTGGTCAGAACCTACTGAATACCATCTCTGGAGACCACGCATCCTGATGTATAAATCTTTATTTTTTCCAGCGAGGAATAAATGAGGAGGGAAGAGGAAATTACCCTCGGTTAGATCCTGACGGACAGAAATTTGCACCAAGGCAGCAAATATGTTCAGGTAAAACACTAACAAAAGTATGGCATTTTCTATACTAGGTAGGGAATTTACACCATGTTAAAAAAAACAGTCTGGTTCCCAGTAAAAGGCAGAAGTTCTCCATTGCATACTGTAAGTAATTCCCAACCATTAAACAACCACTTACCAATGATTTAGAGGTGGAAAAATGAACCCAGACTTCTCTAAGAAGCTGGTTTGCAACATCCAACTTCTAAGATTGTCTAGATCACTCTTAGTAATTTCCTTCCTTGACTGATGTAAGATCCTCTTTCTGGATTGAAGGATGACATCTGTCATATAATTGTGATAGCCGGTTATCATCTTCCTGTTTTCAAATCCCAGGTTTTTATTTCCTAATCAGTAGAAAAAAGTATTTTTCGTTTGTTTTAGAAAACCCTGCATCTGATGAAAAAGGGGTATATTATCCTTTGAAATATCACATAGTTTATACTACCTCCTTGGTATCTTCAGCTGAGCAAAGAACTATTATTTTATTTTAGAAAGATTAAAACCTCTCCTTACATCAACAACCAAAGTATTTTTTAAGCCTACATGTCCTTTCTATAAAATGTCCCACCCTTCTTTTTATATTCTTGTCGAACTACTTCAGCAGGATGAGGGCAAACATTAGTTTCTGGAGAAATTTAAAGGAGAAATTGTTAACCAGAACTACACCTTATCAAGTATGTTTTAAAGTTCAAACTGGCTACAATTACAGGAAGTAAAATTCCACACCTCTAAAAGTGACGAAGTTGGAATAGTGGCCAAGGTCCGGATTCAAATCCACCCTTCTGGGGTGATTCTATTCTCCTATTCTCTCTCAGCCCAACCAATTTCATAGGAATTGAGATGTCCACGCTCTCGGGAGAAAGTGACCCTTCTAAATCACCACAGCATTGAAATAAATGACTTGTGACCAGTCCTCACAGTTACGACCATTGCAACATGATTAAACTTCAGGGGCTTGGCAACTAGCATGTATTTACAATAACTGCAGACGTCAGGTTATTGCCTTTTGCAACGTTTCCAAGCAGCTTTCCAACAAGCAATCCGTGAGGTAAGCTAGATTCACTTAATGACTACAGTGATACATAAGTCCTTATTTGCAGACCTCCTCAAATCTCTTTATTGCAGAGCAGGGAGGTAGTTGGTTTTTTTTCAAACACATCCACTGCGGATCTCAAGTAGTCTGGATCTAAGCTAAGTTGGCGTCTTACTTCTTTCTAACTAAAAAAGATAAGAAAAATCCTTATGAAGGATTAGATGTTCATGAATGTTTTGTTTTTGTTTGGGAAGGGGCCGTATTGGTTTTTACTGTCTATTGTTTAAAATGTTTTGAAGATTTTAATTCTTATCTATGTTTCTGAATTGTGAGTGTCTCCAGAGTGCTTTGCCCAGATGTGCGGCTATAGAAATCAAATCTAAATAAACAAACAAATAAATAAATAAATAAATAAACATGTTTCAGTCAAGAGTTGGGCTACTTTCTAGGAAGTCTCCACGCCTTCTGGCTACTTCCTCCTCCTCTTCCTCCTCCTCCGTGATGTGGAAGCTGTTAACTCTTTGGGTGAGAATATGGGCTGCCAGCTGCCAACCACAAGGCGGGATTACGGTGTGCACCAGCCTATCAGATGGCAAAATGGAGAGGCTGAACAGGTGCCCACCCATCCTTTCCCCTTTTAAATCTCTCCCTCCAGCTCAGGGATGTTTATTTCAGAACCAATAAATCTCTTTTGGAAGACAGGGCAGGAGGAAAAAAAAATCCCCCAGCATGGCTGAGCCGAGATGCGTCCACCTTTCAACGGAGGTGGTTACAAGCACTGTCCTTATTCTGGGCACTGAACTCTGCCTGGACGTCCATGGGTAAGCATCGAGATATTTTTCTTACGCAATTTTTTTTTAATTTACAGAAGAAAAGACATCTTAAAAAATTCAGTTTTGCGGGAAGGCAGTTGAAATTTAGCAGACAAAAAAAATTGGGGCGTGTGTCTTTTCATTTCACAACTCTTAACTGCAAGGGAAGCAGGGGGAAAGTGGTTCAGCCCGAAAGCATATTTAGAACTGAGTGAGGTGTCTCAAAAGAGAGAGGGATATATGCCTGGATTTATTTATTTATTTGATTTGTCAATCGCTTACAAGATAATAGGTAAAAGTATATACATAGTTATGAATACATGAAATGGGTACATATAAGAAAAAGAAAAGAAACAATAGGAGAGGATCGGTAGGCACGTTAGTGCCGTTATGCACGCCCCCTACAGACCTCTTAGGAAAGGGGTGAGGTCAATAGTAGAAAGTCTAAGGTTAAAGTTTTTGGGGTTTGGGGAAGAAACCACAGAGTCAGGTAGAGCATTCCAGACATTGACCACTCTCTTGCTGAAGTCGTATTTCCTGCAATCAAGTTTGGTGCGATTAACCTTGAGTTTGTATCTATTGTGTGCTCTTGTGTTGTTATGGTTGAAGCTGAAGTATTCATTGACAGGTAGGACATTGCAATGTATGATTTTATATACTATACTTAGATCGGACCGAAGACAGCGTAATTCAAGGTTTTCTAGGTCTAGAATTTAAAGTCTGGTGGCATAAGGTATTCTGCAATGGAGTAGAGGAGTGGAGAACTCTTCTTGTGAAATATTTCTAGACTTTCTCAACTGTGCTAATATCAGATATCCCTCAGTGTTTGCAAAGAAGTTGTTGACCGGGTAATCTGCAAGGGTAATAGGCGATGACATCATTCATTTTGCTATCTGAAGGAGTTCTCTGAACTGCTGACAGGCAGCAGGAAAAGTACCCTGAGGTGGTACTGATGGTATTTAAAGTGCTCCATGGCTCGGGACCTGGGTACTTACGGGACCACCTACTGCCATCGTCAACCTCCCGCCGCCCAGTACGCTCCCACAGGGTTGCCCTACTTGGGGTACCGCCGCCTGGCCGTTGTCGGCTGACGGCCCCGAGAGTTCGGGCTTTCTCTGTGGGAGCTCCCTCCCTATGGAATGATCTCCCCCCGGAGATACGGGCTATGACGGATATTCTGACCTTCCGGCGCGCAGTGAAAACCCTATTTTTTAAACAGGCTGGCCTGGCCCAGTAACTGTGTTTTTGGTTTTTAATTAATTTTAATTGGGGTTTTATTAGCTTTTAATTTTTAATTGAATTTTGAATAGACAGCCGGATCTAATTATTTAATCTATTTTTAATCGTATTTATTATATTTATTGTATGTTTTTTAGTAGGCTGTACACCGCCCCGAGTCCCTTTTTGGGAGAGGGAGCGGTATAAAAGTTTGATTAAATAAATAAATAAATAAATAAATTTGGTTTCACAGAAAGAAGGGGAGGGCCCCCACTAAATTTCCATTCGGAATTGATGGCAACACAATTCAACTGGTTAGCAACGATAGGAGCTGGAAGGCACCTTAGAGGTCTTGTAGTCCAACCCCTTGCTCAAGCTGGAGACCCTATGCCATTTCAGACAAGAGGCCGTCCAGTCTCTTCTTAAAAGCCTCCAGTAATGAAGCACCTACATCAGGGGACTTCAAACTTGGCAACTTTGGGACTTGTGAACTTCCTTCCAGAATTCCTCAGCCATCCTTGCTGTCTGGGGAAGTTTTGGATGTTGAAGTCCAGAAGGGGGTGTGCAAAAGCGCATCAACATGCCTACCGTCCCTGTCCTATTGTTTCTTTTGTATTTTATTTTTCTTATATGTATCCATGTATTCATAACTATGTTTTACTTATACCTATTATCTTGTAAGCAATTGACAAATAAATAAATAAAATAAAATAAAGTCTTAAAAATTGCCAAGTCTGGAGAGCCCTGACCTACATCTTTTGAAGGCAAGGTGTTGCACTGGTTAATTGTCCTCACTGTTACTAAGTTTCTCCTTAATCCAAGGTTGTTTCTCTCTTTGATTAGTTTTCATCCCTCATTTCTTATCTTGCCTTCTGGTGCTTTGGAAAATAAATTGACACCTCTTCTTTGTGGCAGCCGCTCAAATACTGGGATACTGTCACCTCTGGTCCTTCTTTTCTCTAGACTAGCCATACCCAATTTCCTCATCCATTCTTTGTATGCCTTTGAAAATCTATCGCACTTCCTTTGGTCTCTCTATGCAGTCCTTCTCTGCCTCCAAAGCCAAAGAGCCATCCACTCTATGAAAACATTTTTTTTTTAAAAGAAAAACTTTATAGAAATTTAACACCAAGATTTCCCAAGCCAAAAAGGAGAAATTAGATTTGCAGTGATGGCTGGGAGCTTATTCTACAAAGGTTCTGATTTTTGCTGGATTTCTGAGAAGAATGGTAAAACACAGAGACTTTCTTCTAAAATATCCTAGTTACTTATCTCAAACTTGGATGGGAATCGTAGCAAAACTGATGATTATTTAATTTCTTCCACTTTCTATTTGGTTATTTTTTTAAAAAAATGCTGCTATCTGGGGTTACTGCAATTGTCATGATTTATTAAAGTAACACCTGCCAGGCTTAGACTGGGCTTCTTAAGGGGTTGTTGTTGTGGTTGTCGCAGAGGTGAATGTGTGTGTGCACGGATGTTCTGAATAAACACTGGCTCTGATCAGTCCATGACAGTGGGGCACACCTTGGAAATGTCAACTGCACAACAGAATCAAAGTAAAGGTGTGAGGGAACGTGGGTGCAGGTAGATGGTGAAGGATCTGCCGATCTGTTGTCACCACAGGTGTGAATGCAGCACAATCCTTGCCAAAGCCACACACTTAAAAACTCTTGCATTGTTGAGTGAGATCAAAGACGCCATAACCACAAAACCCTTGGGAATGTAATGGTCTTGAGAAGATTCGCAGGGAGCAACAGGCTCTAAAAGGCTCTTTTTCAAAACCAGTTTATAGTTCTTTCTAACTTTCTTTTTTGACCATGCATTGTGCAGAAAAACCTGGAGAATTGCTTTAATTTGGATTAGAAGGGAACTAAATATGGAGAGAGAAGGCAGACAAAGCAGGAAACGGACAATAAAAAAGACAGCTCAATGCAGACTAAATGTGTTAATCATTGTCACCCAGGGTGTGTTTCTACATTGCCAAGTTTTCACCAGTTCTCAGTGCAAAAAATAAAATATAGTCACAATTATTCAGGGGATGATCTACTGGTCGTCCTGCACCGATGCCGAACACTTCCCCATCACAGCATCTTCACATCAAGAAGAATTGGTCCCAAAGGTGCTTTTTTCCAAAGGTGCTTTTCTGAGAAAGAAAACTTTTATTTTCTTTGAAAACATTTCACTTCTCATGCAAGAAGTTTCTAAGAGTGAAAGGTTTTTGAGGAAGACAGCAAGAAAGTTCACTTGTCTTTTGGAAAAAGCACCTTTGGGATAACCAACCATGGACCTGGATGATTGAGACTCTCATCAGGAAGTATTCCCAGTTTAAAATAATTGCTAATAGGGATTGTTGGTGGAATTTACCTGGGTCAGGTTAGCTTGGGGAAGGTAACATGGAAATACACGTTCAATTCTGTTTTCACTGCTTCAATGCATCAGAGGTAGCCAAAACAGTATTTTGGAAGTCAATTCTCCATTGCCAAATTCATTAGGGGTAGATTCCCAGTTTTTGCCAGACTAGAATTAGCTAACCATAGAATTTGTTATATTTTAATGGGGAGCACCTTATTCCTTAGCTGAAAAAATATCTTCAACATTAAGATTCAGATCTCACCAATATTAATGTGGAAGTTTGGCAATGCATTATTACTGGGACAGAAGGCATTAAAGGGAGGCGTGGAGGAAACTGTGTATCTTAAATCTCTTGTATGAGTTAAATGGGAACAGTTATGCAACGAACAGTGTCTTTCCTTTAGGGCATCCCCGAGGGCTGCGACCTGCTTCGAGATCTGGGCCACCCATGGCCTGAACATCTACGTTGACCACATGACAAAATCAAAGGTCTCCTGCCATGACTCAAAATGGCCGCTGGACAAGACTGTCAAGGTCAGCGCCACCATGGATGCCCCAAGCAATCAAGTTGATGACGAAAAGGTGAGGATGGAAACGTAGGCCAAAGATTGCTTCTGAACTCCAGCAGTTCCTGGGATTTGTAGGCCTCATTTCAGACCTACAAATGGAATTCATGAACAAAATCATCATAAATAAACCAGCGGAATGACTTGTCTGCAGAAATTCTGGGTACTAAAACATTGGAGGTTTTTAATAAGAGATTGGACAACCATTTGTCTGAAATGGAATAGGGTCTTGAGGAAGGGGATTGGTTGGTTGGACTAGAAGACCTCCAAGGTCCCTTTCAACTCTGTTATTCATCATCATAAGCTCCACAATAAGCTTGGTTTATGAAATTCAGATATTGACAAAGTGCTTAAACCTGGCAACGGAAACCAGTGGAGAATTCTAGCTAGGGAGACCAAAAAAAACAAAATAATGAATTCATTTGATAGGTTCTCAAACTCCCCTCCTTCAGAGGAGCCTTGTTAAGATACAACAGGAGAATTGTTTAAAAAGCCAAGTGAGATAAATATTCTGACCAAGGCTTCTGAGTCCGTAAGTATGCACACGCTTATTTTAAAAACAAGTCCTGTTTTACTGCAATGCCGGTAATGAATCTCAGTCCCTCGAGATAAGCACGCACTTTTCTTTCCTGTGAAGTGCTGCCAATAACTGAGGTTATCAAATGAACTAGAAAAAAAAACCAACCAAACTACAATGAGCTTCAAGAATGAATCTGAACCAAACGAACAACTTTGCTTCCTGCAAAGTTTCGTCATCTTTGCTTGCCCTTTATACCTTATGGGAAGGGCAATCACCTCCCAGCCTTACTCCCAAGTTGCCCCTTTTGTTCCATCTAGCGGCTCAGTGCACACGCGCACTGGGAACAGGCTCCCCTGGGTCCTCTGCCTCGCTGCTGCCAGACTCCGAAGGCAGCACCCCACTCCCAGATGGTCCTGACCCCATCTCTGTATCGGACATAGGACCCTCGTCCAAGTGTTCTCCACTGTCCAATTCTGCTGCCGTCTGCACAGGCTGCCGGCAAATCACGACAATAAAAATGCAGGGTAAGATTTATTAGAGCTGTGGTGGTGCAGTGATTAGAATGAATATTTCAGGCTAATTCTGCTGACTGCCGATTTCCAGCAGTTCAATCTTCACCAGCTCAAGGCTGACCGAGCCTTCCACCTTTCCAAGGTCGGTAAAATGAGGACCTACATTGTAGGGGGCTATAGGCTGACTCTGTAAACAGCTTAGAGAGGGATCTAAAGCACTGTGAAGTGATATAGAAGTCTAAATACTTTTAAGGGGTACCCATCCCCAATATCCTTTGACTTAAATTTACTTGTTTGATGGTATATTGCAGATCAGAGTTTCGTACTATGAAGGTAACGGCAAGGTTCCCATCGCCAAGGCGATTCTGCATATTACCTGCATAGGTAAGCTGGCAGGGATGCAGAGGGATGGCATGGCCCAAAGGGTGAATTGGGGATGGAGGGCTGTAACTCAGCACATCTGGATCAGTGAACCCTTACAAAGAAAGTGAAATATTTGGGGATTCAATTAACGGCTAGATGTGGAACAATTAAGGAAGATTAAGTATTATGAACTGAAACGACAAATTGACACAGACCTGGAAAAATGGGAAAACCTGCAACTATCTCTAATAGGAAGAATTGCAACAATTAAAATGAATATATTACTGAAACTACTATATTTGTTCCAAACAATTGGAGAAAAAAATAATGTGATGATCTTAATAGAATAATATGAAATATATATGGTAAGGGAAGAAAGCAAGAATTAACCTTAAAATGTTACAGGATGCAAGAGCCAGAGGTAGGCTTGGGTTACTTAAGTGGGAAATATAGTATCAAGCTGCAGTATTAACATGGATGAACGAATGGATTGTCTTAAGAAACAAAAGGTTGTTGACATTGGAGGGGCATGGTTTACAATTGGGTTGACATGCATTGTTATGGTATGGGATACATAGTTCAAAGACATTATGTTAGAAATGCTTTATTGTTAATATGGCAGAAAATCAGAGAACATTATTTGAAAATTCTAGTCTGGTTATTGACAATAGAAGCACTTATACATCAAAATGTCTGTAAAATAGGAACTATTGTCAGATATAAGAATATATTGAATGAAAAGGGTGAGCTCAAAACTAAACAAGAGTTGAATGAACAAGGGTGATATGCATTGGTATTCATACATGCAAATACAGTAAAGATATGAAAAAGATGTTATAGCTGAGGGTTTTTACAAGAAGTTGACAGAATTGGCTAAAATATTAACAGGAACAGAAGATAAGCTGATCAAAAAATTGTATTGTTATTTATTAGGTGTCAAACTAGAAGAACAAGTGAAGGAAATGATGATAGTGTGGGGAAATTTTTTTTGGGTATGCTATAGAATTAGATAAGTGGCAGAAGATATAGGAAAAAAAAAATTATCAATATTGGCAGCTGTTCTGGCCCAACCGGTTTCCCAGAGAGCAAACTCAGTAACTGAAACCTTCACAGCTTTAATCTACAAATAAACTTCTTTGTAGATAAAAGATGGCTTGCAGCCAATTAATCCAACCAGAAAAACCTTGACAGAATTCTTCAGATTAGCCAGAGTCTCTACACACAATGCTGAATCTTTCAAAAGTTTTTGCCTTCTACAGAGCAAAACCCCTTTGAAACCAGGCTTCTATTCCCTGGAGGGAGGGGGCCATTACTTAGCATTCTTACTCCCAAGTTGCCTGTGTTGCTCTAGCTGTTCTCTTCTATAAATCATCCTGCACTCACTCGCACTTAGCACAGGCTCCTCAGGAACCTCCTCCTCACTGCTGCCGGCTAGCCACAACAGCAGCACATAAAGAAAACTTGTATGTTTTATAGATGGCACTTTCCACTGGCAAAATTGGCAAAGATGTTTAAAGATAAATCAGCCAAAAGTTGGAAGTGCCACCAAACACCGGGAACATATCACCATATATGGTGGTCTTGCTTAGAAGTTAAAAGCTACTGGACAAAAATTCACACATGGTTGGAAAAAATGATAAAACAACATATAGACTTAAAACCTGAAATATTTCTTTTAGGGATGGTACCTGAAGGTTATAGTAAAGAAACAGTATATTTAATTATCTATGTATTAACTGCAGCTAGAATAGTATTTGCTCAGAATTGGAAAAGCGAAAAAATTCTGATAGAGGAAAAGGTGGTTGAGAAAATATTAGAATATGCAGAGATGAATAGATTAACATTGGCAATTAAAGAAAAAGAAGAAACTGAATATTATATGGTATGGGATTTATTTTATCAACGGTTGGAAAATAAAGGAATTCAAGTTAAAATTGAATAGATGAATGTATAGAGGAATAAGTTAAGATTGTTATAAAGACAAATATGTAAGTAATAATGGCATATAAAGAAGAAGCGATTACTGTCATTGTGGTAAGGAAAGTATATTAATTATAAATGTCAGCACAAGATATATGTACCCAGTCGACACACTGTTTAAATAAAAGATGGATTTGTTGTAAATATAAAAAATAAAAAAACTTGAAAACCTGGGGAAAATTGGGGGCATGGGAGAGGGCTGTAACTCAGCACATCTGGATCATTGAACCCTGCCCTGATCAGACTGGGATCGAGCAGGGAAAAAGAAAAAGCAGGCAACTAACCAACATGGCCTGAAATTTATTTTATTTGGTTTGTCAATTGCTTATAGATAATAGATATAAGTAAAAACATAGTTATGAATACATGGATACATATAAGAAAAATAAAAAAGAAACAATAGGAGAGGGACAGTAGGCGTGTTGGTATGCTTATGCACGCCCCCTACAGACCTCTTAGGAAAGGGGTGAGGTCAATAGTAGAAAGTCTAAGGTTAAAGTTTTTGGGGTTTGGGGAAGAAACCAGAGTCAGGTAGAGTATTCCAGACATTGACCACTCTGTTGCTGAAGTCGTATTTCCTGCCATCAAGTTTGGTGCGGTTAATGTTGAGTTTGTATCTATTGTGTGCTCTTGTGTTGTTATGGTTGAAGCTGAAGTATTCATTGACAGGTAGGACATTGCAATGTATGATTTTATATACTATACTTAGATTGGACCGAAGCAGCATAGATCTAGGATTTCTAGGTCTAGAATTTCGAGTCTGGTGGCATAAGGTATTCTGCAATGAGTAGAGGAGTGAAGAACTCTTCTTGTAAAATATTTCTGGATTTTCTCAACTGTGTTTAATATCAGATACGTAGTGTGGGTTCCAGACTGATGAGATTTATTCGAATATTGGTCTAGCAAATGTTTTGTATGCACTAGTTAGTAATGTAATATTACTTAGTAGTGTAAAAATACATTTTTCTTGCAGAAAAAACAAGACTGGGGTGCAAGTAGAGGCTTTAGATGAGAATAATGAACTGTGTCTGTTTTAAAACACCTACCTCCTTTGTTTTCCTGCTGCAGAAATGTCCTTGGATGCTGATATAAACCGTTCAGGAACAGTGACCAGAGGAGGGAATCAAAAGGTTAAATTAAAATAAGATTTTGGTTAGAGTAGAATGACGGGGATGAAAGTATTTGCAATGTAATGCAGAGAGGTTGGGAAACTGATGGCTTTGTGGGCTGTTTCTCCTGCTGGCTGGGGAGGATGGGATTTGCTAACACATCTGGGGCACACCTGTGTGGGGTGGTGCTGTAATGAACTCACTCAGCTAATTACCAGCATTATAAATGTAATGAATAAATACATAGCAAATAAAATTGTTGCTGGATCACTTGAGAAGCAGATGCTGCCTTTCACAAGGGCTCTTGTGAGACCACAGATTGGTCTTCTGGCAGCTTCTGGAGAAGAAGGGGGTTATTTTTCATAGCCTCCACAAAGAGGAGAGGATCAGATCTTGGCTGGGGGGGGAGGCAAAGCCGAAGAGGGACCCCACCTTTGCTGATGTCCATCCTGACATGGCTTCCATCCCTGCAGGACCAGTGGACATGGGGCCCGGATGGAAAAGGTGCCGTTCTTTTGGTGAACTGTGACCGAGACAATCCTAAAGGCCAAAAGGAAGACCACAAGGACACCAACTTGACTTCCATGCAAGGTAGGCAGCAGCACCCATTGTTAAGGGCAGTTTTTCTCATCCTCAGAAACTTTTAAGAGGTGCGGACTTCAACATCCACAAACATCTGTAAAACCAGGGTTGTTAACGGAAGGACATGGTGCTGAAGTACAGATAGACCTCAGCTGATGACCGATAGCCTTTACGCTGGTCACAGAATGGGTGCTTGACGGCCCATATAATACCCCAAAGTTATCATAAATGGGCATGCCGTGCTCCCATGATTACATGAATAGCTGAGGTCATCAACCGAACTAAAGCCAGATTGTGGTTAATGAAAACGTGAGGCCAGAAGGTCAAGAGTTTCTGGCTCAATTGGAATTGAATTGGTTCTCCTTTTAGACCTTGAGGATATGTCCCGTATGATCCTGACAACTCAGGGACCTAATGAAGTTTTTGCAAACTACCAGCTGACTCTCCACATTTCGAAAGCTGATTGTGACAAAGTGGCAGTCTTCTACATTTCACGTAAGTGTTGGAGGCCAGCAATCCGCTGGGCTTCAGGACTGCGGTCAAAGGCGGATGAAGCAAAGACCCTTATTCCAGATTCTTTTCAGTAACTATGGTGCCCAGATTTCTTTTTCATGCTCCTCATCTAGAGAAAACAAGGGAGCATTTTTGGGGGGATCAAGCCAATACCTATCTTCCTTGTCCTACACCAAACAGGCGGTTCATAATTTTGTTATGGCAGATCAAAAGTTTGACCAGCTCACTGCTTGCCAATGATAGCCAACCATAAGTTCCTTTGGATCTCAAAAGGTTTTCGTGCTGGATTTAATTATGCAGATTACCTAAAACTGCCAGATCTGGATAAAGATATATATTTAATTCCAAGAAACAAAGAAACAAATAAAACAAGGTTGGGTTTTGATTCGCAGGCAAGAAGGAGCAGATATATTACAAACACGTTCTAGGATCCGGAAAGATCTCCTACGATGTGAAACGGTACCTTGGTCAAGTGCAGACCGTTTTCTACGTGGAAGGGCTGAAATTTCCAGATATTGACTTCTCAGGGCTTGTCGCTTTCCACGCTTCACTCCTGGAGCCCGCCAGGAAGGTATGGAGAACTGTATAAAGTATGATGAACTGAATCCTTAAATCTTAAAATTTAAATTTACGTGGTATTATCTTAAGCTTCTTTCTTGCCCTCTTCCTTTCTTGGACTAAAGAGAATGTTTACCTCTCTTTGTTTTTTTACTTCAAGCTTAGCTCTGTACTCTAAATCTTGTAACTTTTAAGCGTGTAGATGCCTCTTTCTGGAATTCAGTGTATTTCTTGGACTTTGTCTCCTGTACTTTCCTGCTTCAGGGGGTCCCAGAAACTTCCATTTTCATAGATACTTTGGTCTTCCGGGTTGCTCCATGGATTATGACTCCAAACACCTTGCAGCCAGTTTCTGTTTACGTCTGCAGGTAAGGAGTCATGGATCAACATACATGTATGAAGCTTTCTGTACACCCACCATCAAGTTTGGTGAACAACTGAGCCTTTATCTCTCCTCTATTTTCTTCTTCCAACATCTCCATCGATTCCTCAGCATATTCAGTGAAGATGAGAATAAGGATTTTGTGGAACATATAAGGAAGCTTGCCACAAAAGCTGGATGCAAATTGATTATCTGTCCGGAAGAGGAAAATCGCAAAGATAGATGGATCCAGGTAGGTCACAAACCAGAGGCCATTTGGGACAGGTAGTTTGCCAAACGAAATCCTGATGCCCCTGGAGTAGTTCTTATCCTGTACATTTCCAGAAATAATCGGAGGTGTTTTCAATCAATGCTATGTGGCATCTCTTCCTAGTAGTGCATCTACTGGTGTGGTAACATCAGAGGTTCAACTGAAATTCTTATCCAGATTCACGGTTCTCAATATTTTCATTCTGTTGCAATAAAATCTATGCCTATAAAGAATATTTGTAGCTCAGGGTTGACATGAGGGTCCTTGGTATTCTCAGCTTCCCTGTTTTCTTGCAGATGTTTCATGACCTAACTAGGTACCATAATCAATAATGCTAGGTGGTTTTGGATGTGCAGACAGGAAGAGAATTATAGGGTCCTTGGTGCTCTCTGAGCTTGCTAGTTTGGGTAATGAACATCTGCAAGAAAACAATCAACCTCAGAGAGCACCAAGGACCCCTACAGTTGTTGTCCTAGCACTGATGATGTTACCTAGTTTGGGTAATGAAACTTCTGCAAGAAAACAAAAAAGCTCAGAGAGCAGAGACCCCTCAAAACTATACCTAAAACATTTTTAAAAAGTAATTTTAGTAAACAAACCTGAATTGCTTTGCCTTTAAATTTCAACATACATTGAACATTGAAATCCAAAGAGAACTTTCTATAATCCATTGCACACCATAAAGAGGCAACATCTTTTAAATTTTATTTCAACTCTTCTGTCAATCTAGGATGAGATGGAGTTTGGGTACATCCAGGCTCCACACAAATCATTTCCAGTTGTCTTTGACTCCCCCAGGAACAGAGGGCTAAAGGATTTCCCCTTCAAGGAGATTTTGGTACGTGGTCCCCCCCCTCCTTTGATCTTGGCTGTTGAAAAATCACCGCTCTGCATTTTATCCTGAACACTTATATTCATAAAAACATCAAAATCCATGGTTGCCTTACTGATGTTCCCTTCATCAAAGATGAGACTGATAGGTCAGAAGGAGTGGAGCAAGTTTTATATGCATTTATCTAATTCAATCTCACCAATGTAGCATGGATAAAAAGAGGATTGAATAAGGTGTGTTTGATTTGACGCAAGTGTTTGTTTCCCCCTCAAGGGTCCAGATTTTGGGTATGTAAAACGTGAACTATCCTCCAAGGCATCTGCTACTAGCTTGGACTCATTTGGGAATCTTGAAGTCAGCCCTCCAGTGACTGTCAAAAGCAAGGAATATCCCCTTGGGCGTATCCTAATAGGGGCCTCTTTTCCTAGGTAAGTGATGACAGGAGACCATAAGAACATTCCCACGTATCTGTGGTTTAAACTCAGAAGTGTCTCTAGGGCAGGGGTGTCAAACTTCATTTCATTGAGGGCCGCATCAGAGTTGTGTTTGACCTGGGGTGTGTGTGTGGCCAGGATGGGCGTGGCCAGCTTGACATCATTTGTCCTGGGGGGCGGTGCCTGTGGTGGCCCAAGCGCTCTGCCAGGGAAAATGGTGCTTGGGGGCTCCGTTTTCGCTGGCAGAGGGAAGCAGGAGGCCATCATAGTCAAAAACGGAGCATGGGAGCGTCGCACACATCCCAGACTCCGTTTCCACAGGCAGAGTCCCTGCGGACCAGATCTAAACACCCCGGGCCTTGAGTTTGACCCCCCTGCTCTAGGGGTTCCTCTTCCCATATGGAAGTTCTGGAGGAGTTTGTCCTAGCATCCACAAGAATTGTACATTTCTCCAAGTTAATGACATTCAACCTTCACTGCGAATGTCAGTAGGGATGTGCACAGAAAATTTGATGGTTCTAGCAAGAGCCTCCCCAGGAACAGACTCAAGAAAAATTTTCCCAAAAGCAAGCAGAGTAAAGATTTTATTCAAGCCTATGGAGACTTTAAAAAATATTGTATTTTTCAAAGGTTGTACATTGGATGAAGAGGGACTGAATAAAAGGGAGGGTCACTTGTTTGGATGCAAATCTTAATCAAAAGGTTGCTGGTTGGCGGCCCCGAGGGTGCGGGCCTTCTCTGTGGGGGCCCCCTCCCTGTGGAATGATTTGCCCCCAGAGATACGGGCCATTACCGACATTCGGACCTTCCGGCGCGCAGTAAAGTCCCTGTTCTTTCAACAGGCCAGCCTGGCCCAGTAACGTTTTTTTTGGGGGTTTTAATTAACTAAGTTTTTAAATTTTAAAAAATTTCTAAATTTTAAATCTATTAGTTTTATATTTTAAATTGTATTTCGGCCTTGATTTAATTGTTTAATCTGTTTTTAATTATATATATTGTCTGTTTTTAGTTGGCTGTGCACCGCCCCGAGTCCCTTTTTGGGAGAGGGGGCGGTATAGAAATTCAATAAATAAATAATAAATAAATAAAAACTGCCCTGTCTCATAAGATGCTAAATCATCTGACCGGTGAAATTTTGGGTCAATTCAATATAAGACACATTTACCCCTGTGGCTTATCTTATAATGCGTACTGTATGATTGCATGAATCAATCCATTTTGGTGCATTAACAAATTATGGTTTAGCATACCATGAGAATTCAGATCCCACCTATTTTATTTTTAGGAACAATATCCCAATGTCCAAACTGGTCAAGGACTTCCTCTACAGCCAAGTTGTACAATCTCCCATTGAACTCTACACGGATTGGCTCCTTGTGGGACACGTAGATGAAATCCTGAGCTTTGTACCTGCCCCAGACCAGAAGGTGTGGACCCCAACCCTTCTTTCAAACTTGAAAGAGCTTTAAGTGACCAATTTACATGATTAGTGAACAGAGGCTGATCAACAGCTGCAGGCAGAATTGTTTGACATTCTGCATTGCCACCCAGTGGTGCAGCTTCTAAGTCTTCTATAAAGTGTCCCACCAAGACTCTTTGATGAAATATGCTTGTATTTAGAGTATTCTTTTAATTTTTAAATATTGTACGTGTTTATATGTGCTTTTGTTCTGGCTGTTCACCGCCCCGCGTCCCTTTGGGAGAGGGGGCGGTATAGAAGTCTAAATAAATAAATAAATAAATTCACCACCAAGAGACCTTTTGTTTATGGGAAACCCTAGTCCAAGGTTCCTCAAACCCTGGTCCTTGGACGGACCCCAGGCAGTGGCATGCCAGAAAATGGGCCACACAAAACAAGCAAAGCCGATCCGTGGGATGCAGGCAGCATGTGACACCACAACCCCCTCTGGTCCACTGAAATCCTTCTTTCCATGGAACCGGTCTGCAGTGCTCAAAACTTTGGGGGACACTGCCCTAGTCTCTCATATCCCCCCAAAGAAATTGGCCTAACAAAATATTTCAACTTGCCATTCTTAAAAGCCTGGAGGCCTGTAAGATCTATAAATCCACCCACACTGGTATAATGGAGGTTCTCAACCATCCAGGTCATGCTGTCCCAAAAGCTGCTTTTTCAAAAGGAAACTGGATTTTTGCTTCTCATAGCAATAGCGGTTAAAGACTTATATACAGCTTCACAGTGCTTTACAGTCCTCTCTAAGCGGTTTAGAGTCAACCTATTGCCCCCAACAATCGGGCTCATTTTATCTGTTTGGCAGTTAAAAGTATCCGGTCAGCAGCTTCCGGCTGTCCACCCTGCGAGAAGCTTCTCCTAAGCTGCTAAATCCTTATTTTTAGGCTACTGGTCTTCTCTCTGTCCTATCTGCCTTACTCCCTTCTTACTCCCTCATTCCAGGGTTTCCGCCTGCTGCTGGCCAGCCCGAGAGCCTGCTTCAAACTGCTGAAAGAGAAGGAAAAGGAAGGCCACGGGAAAGCCAAAATGCCTGAAGGTCAGTTGATTCTTCTTTCTCCTGCGTCGTAAGATGCTAAACCATTAGAACTGAAGCAAAAGACAACTGGGAAGCCCAGTTTTTCCAAAGAGTGCTTCATTTTCTGAACAGGAGGAGGTCAACTGTTGGACTGGGTTGCGTTAAAAGGGGTTGTTTCTCTCCCTTCCAACATATTCTCCCCACTGGGAACAAGCAGGGACTCTCAACTATTACAATAAACAGCTTCCTCTATTATAGAATAGTTATAATGATCCTTCTCACTTAAGCCCTGGACTTCTAACTAGGAATTAAAAGACACATGCACACCAAAAACCAAATCATTTTCCTTTTTTGAACAGGAATTGAATTTCAGGAAGGTGGTCGGCAGCCCCGTTCCTTATCAGAAATCATTGCTGACGGATTCTTAAAGAAGTGGAATGAATACTGCCAAGTAAGATCCCATATATTCTGCTATTCAATCTGGAGACAGAGTGATCCAACAAAGATGACTAAGGGATTATTGATTGTTCTGTTCAGATGCTGATGGCCTTATCTAGTCAGTAAAACACTAAAGCAAGGATTACGCATGAAGATGGACCCACCTGTCCAATCAAATTCTAAAACCTCCAGGCATTACAGGTAGTCCTTGACTTAAAAATAGTTCGCTTAATGACCATTCAAAGTTACAGTGGCACTGAAAAAAGTGATTTGGGGTCATTTTTCACACTTCGGACTGTTGCAGCATCCCCATGGTCACGTGACTTACGTTTCGAGGCTTGACAACTGACTCACAATGGTTGTAGTGCCCCATGATCACGTGATCCTCTTTTGTGACCTTCTGACAAGGAAAGACAAGGGGGAAACCAGATTCACGCAATAACCGTATTACTCATTTAACAACCGCACTGATTCCCTTTAGAAACGTGGCAGGCAAATCTTAAAATGGAGCAAAAATCAATAAATTGCTCACTTAGCCACATACATGTTGGGCTTGATTGTGGTCGTAACTCAAGGACTATCTGCGTTGAAGTTAAGGCTTCTTTGAACTCACTTTGTAGGCCCTGAAATATTAAGTAGGGCCACTCCCTACTCCTTCCTTTTCACTAAAGCTTCTCTTTCTTCCCTTTTCAGAAGTGTATTGATTGGAACAGAAACATCCTTAAAGAGGAGCTGGGCCTGGCAGAGGAGGACATTATTGACATACCTCAGCTTTTCCATCCTTTTCTCAAGTTGCCTCAGTCTTCTGTTTTTCAAGTGGTTACGGCTTCCGCTGAGGCTTATTTCCCAGACATGGTAAGACTTGCACTCCCAAATGTGTTTTGGGAAGAGCCAGCAGGTCCTACCAGTCAAAGGTTAGGGTTCAACTTCAGCTGTCTTTTGGAGAAGCAGAGAGCATCTCAGCAGGAGCCAGATTTGACCTTGATTGCCAACCCTTCTCCAGACAAGGGTGATGTGGGATGATAGGAAATGCAACAGACACTTTTGATGTGTTGGTTGGATTCATATATCACAAGAAACTTTTAAGAGAGTGGCCCCAATCTTTGTGGCTTGCTGGCCCAGGGAACTGGGCTGCGTTGAGTGGCGGGCCAGCACATACACAACCCTTGAGCAAGCAGCTCGATTTGAGTGAGTGGCAAGCTGGCACGCAAGTGCCCATGTGTGCTCCAGCCAATAACTTGTGCCGCCCAATTTTGAATAGGCCACAGCCCAGGAGTGGCCTGCGGCCCAGGGGTTGGGGACCCCTTCCCTAAGAGGTTTGTTTGGCTCAAACTACTGGGTGAATCCTGTGTTGTGTCTCGTGTTCCCTTCTACAGCATCCTTCTGAACAGCTCTAACAGGAAACCACACAATCTCACTGAAGGTGCTGAGATACAGATGGCAAATCAAGACTTAATTAACTGTCCCTCATAAAGAACCTAATCACCTTAAAAGTAGCTGGAGAAGTGGAGTGTTAAAACCTATCAGTCTCCTTGCTGTTTAATTTCACTGGGGTACAAAATCACGAAAGTTGATTGCAATCTAACCTATAAGACCATTGGTTATCTCCCTTCTGCAGGTAAATATGCTTGTCCTGGGGAAACACCTGGGCATCCCAAAGCCGTTTGGACCCATCATTGATGGCCAATGTTGCCTAGAGAAAGAGGTCCGCCGTCTCTTGGAGCCCTTAGGGTTGTCCTGCAATTTCATTGATGACTATGGAACGTACTACATCAATAAGGGCGATGTTCATTGTGGCACAAATGTCTGCCGGAAGCCCTTTTCTTTCAAGTGGTGGAACATGAAGCCTTGAGGGCCTCATCACGCCTTCTTTCCACCCAATGAAGATGATGAGACCTTGTGCGTCTTCTCGTGCATTTCCACAGGAAATCCAGTAACTTTCCCAGGAATTCCTGGGTGATTCCTCTTTTGGTTGTTACATGAAAATGCTTACGAGCTTCTCTTATGATTTAGACTTTCTCTAGTATCTAAGAAGTCTTTTCTCATCTCTAAATGTATCAGGTCTGCCAAAATGTTGTTAGTTGTATTCCCCAATCACGGCTTGTGGGCCGGATGCATCACACGCTGGTCATGACCAACCCCGGTTTAGCGAAGGGGGAAAAGTTGTGATACATCATGTGATGCCGCGAGTTTGACACCTCTGCTCTAATCCTTCTCCTTATTCACATACAACAATTCTAAAACTAGTTATAGAAGTCCAACAAAACATTTCATAGCCCTAGAAAGTTCATGGTCCTTCAAAGAATGCTATTTCCTCAACAAACCTCATCAGCTCAGGTTTAGTCACCTAAATAAGCCAAGTCAGATTGTCCCAAATCAAGAAATCCCCAAAACACACTCTATTAAATAGACATCCAACAGATGTAGAACATTTTCCAAAAAACAAGTTCATCCAGTCTTGAACCTGGGATGAGAGTTGAAGAAAAATAATATTTGACATGAAAGTACTTAGTGGCTGGCCCCAGATTTGCTGTGAAGGCCGGCAGCCCTTCCAAGTGTACCGATCAACATAGTGATAATGAGTAATTAATCCATATTTTAGTTTCATATTAATTTCTTTCTATCATTTCAAACCACTTGATTTGCAAAGAGACATTATAAGGGTGCAATGATTATGAAGTCCATATTTCTTCAATTTTTAAATGGAATGCATACCGTTGAATTATTATATATTAACAAAAATACTTGCAGAGCCCTTTCTCACGAATCTACAAATTGTTTGAATAAATTGTGAAGAACAGTTAAGCATTCTCTTCCATTTTTAAAACCAATGCATACGTTATATGGTCATAAAGGCAGAAAGAGAGGTGAGGTAGTCCTCTACTTACAACAGTCCGCTTACTGACCGTTCAAAGTTACAACGGCACTGAAAAAAGTGACATGGCCGTTTTTCAGAGTTACGACCTTTGCAGCATTCCCATGATCATGTGATCTAAATTCAGAGCTAGAAGGATTTTAAAAAACCAGAGGAAGATGCTATTAGTGTCAATACACCTAACATGGAATATATGGAGTGCCCTCCAAAGAATTTTGGACTTCTGCTGCCTAAGGTAGAGAAACACCTGTGATGGGTCTTTTTTCATTGACCTTTCTCTGTTGACTTCAACCATCTCCAACATTTCTATCCAGCCTCCTTGATTAGCTTCTTCTGATAATCTTGCTCTCTCTTTCCATGTCTTGGAGAGATGATCAATGCGGTAAGCACTACAATATCAGATGTTCTCCAGAGTTTAACCCAGCTCAAAAATATCTCAGTAAAATTGCTCAGGGGCTGCCAAGCAAGCCAATAGCACATTCTCCAAAAAGTGGGATCTTGTAAGAGTAGGCTTCCTTCAATCTCCTCCTTTGGGGGTTTACAGTTTGACTCCAATTATGGCTTGTCTCTTCCAACAGAAGAACAAGTAAAAAACAAACAAATGAGAACTCAAATATCTTACATTTCCACACCTTGTTCCTTGGCCATTTCTGTTCTAACAGAAGATTCTGCATCCCTTTTGGTGGGATTAAGTGTTTCTCAACACTCACTTTCCTAAAACTCTAAATGCTTCCAGAAACATCTTGATAGTTTTATATCTGATCACTGTTTTATTGCTTATTCTTGCTTAATAACTTACAAAATTTTCAATTTATCATTTTGAAGAAAAGATGTATTACATAGCTACCCATTCTGCTGCCCCGTTAGTACTCAGATGAAAAGCTGAGTTAAGCCCTTGGGGGTAACCAATCGATTTGACAACTCTCTCCAGAATTTGGCAGCGAACTGGACCCCACAATCTGAAACCTAGAGCTGCCTTTCCAGGTAATTCCATGACCTGCTTTCAGCCAGCTAAGGAGTTAACAATTTAATGACAATTTGCATGGCAGATTTGTTCTAAAAATATTTGGCTACGCAACAGGTCTTGATATAAATGCAGGATCATCTCTGCTGTTAGGTCAGTACAGAAGGAAGGAGAAATTAAGACTGCAAAGTCTAAACAAACCCATCATTTATTTAAACATTTCAGAAATATAAAAAAAAATGAAGGGGGGAAAAACAAAACAAGAGAGAATGACAAGACTAGGCTAAAACCTTTTTCCCATCTCATTTAACTTAAATTTGTTCTCGTCCCGCTGAGGTCTTCCCCTTGGTGAAGGAAAGAAGTCAGCAGTTTTAAACACAGACCTTAATGCCAACCAGGTCCAAAGCAAAACTTTTTACTTAGCACAAAAACAGCCGTTTCTTTGGTGAAAATGGAAGTACCGGTACCTCTTTTTCTTCTTTCTCTCCCGTGGCAAATAAATTATCCCCCGTTACCTTACAATGATGGTGAAAGGGGAAAGTGTCTGTCTGTCCCTCATAATGGGTTAGAATGACTTAGGCCAGTGGTAGGGAACCTTGGCTCTTTTATCACTTATGGACTTCAACTCCCAGAATTCCTGAATGAGCTATAAAAAGTTCCCCATCCCTGGCCTACTGGTTTTTCAGTTGTGAGGGAAATCAATTTTTGACTTGAATGGGATTGTTCAATACACAAATGTCCTAATTTTTGACTTGAATGATCAATATTCTTTATATGTCCTACATTTGTATATTAAACAGTCCCATTCGAATCAAAAATTGATTTCCCTCACAACTGAAAAACCACTAGGCCAGGGATGGGGAAACTTTTATGGCTCACTCAGGAATTCTGGGAGTTGAAGTCCATCAGTGATAGAAGAGCCAAGGTTCCCTACCGCTGACTTAGGCAATGAAGAAGAGGAACATCTGGTAAAACGAATAAAACAGTAAAGGGACTATCGAACGTGGCTGAACCAAAACAGGAAAAGAAGAAAATGTTTTGAAACAGCCCTGTGCAAAGAGAGTCGTCATCATGATTTTTCTCAACTGCAAATTTAGCATCAAGTCAGCAGGTGCTGCTTTCCAACTTTCCCCAAGTGCCATCCATCAGTGGTGGGTTTCCGTTAATTTTTTTCCCCCTGGTTGATTGCTCATTGTTCTAACTCAAAGTTAGCAGGTAAAAAGGTGGTTAAATAAACCAACTGGAAAAAAACAGCAGTGTGTAGCTTTCAAGGCACAACGCTTCCATCTCACAAACACCAAATGGTGGACTAAGGCAGCTGTGTATTAAATTCCACAAGGCTGGAAACGCAGTTTGTGTAAGTTTCCAGTCAGGGATCAAAGGGTGGTTGCCTCTTAGCGGTTCAAAGGAAGGGGTCTGCAGTAATGCCGTTCCGCAGACTCAAAATATTCTAAGTCTTAGGAGGCCTGATGCAACATTCTCAGAACGGACCTCTCAGCTGTCCTTCAATGATCTAAAGAAATTCCTCTTTCGAAAGAGGAAACTCGAAATTTCCACTTTCTGGGAAAGTGGATGCCAACCAATGTAGAAAAAAAGATAAAACAAGGATTTCTTTTCCAGCTTAAGTACCAGGATCAGAATTTAGCCGAGAGAGGGAAATTTCTCTCCAGCTATGTTTCAAGGCAACAAGTTCATTTCACTTGTTCTTAAACCAGATTTGAAGCACCCTCCTGTGGTCAGCCTCCTAATCTCAGGACAACTGCCGCTTTCAAGGAAAATGTCCTACAAGTCACCCCTTCCCCCAGATGCCCAACCACACCAGGTTGTGAGAAAGCAACGCTGTGCATCACAAAGAAATACACAATGCCAATTAGCACCTGTGGCAACATGGAAAAACGTTGGCACAATCTCTCAACGTTAAATCAATGGGAACTCAGAGGCCTGATGCCCAATTATATCAAAGGAAATTACAAAAAGGCAGAGAAATTTATATATATGTATATATATATAGTGTCTTCTTCGGGGACAAAACACGAAGCATAGGCCACTCTTTGCAGTAGAAAAAACAACCTTCAATGCTGGCTTACTGGTCCCAAACAGGTTTAAGAGGGGATGAACAAATGGACAAAATGCTGCTAAAGTTTCCATCGGATTATGGTGACCGAAAAAGAGATGAATTCTTCAATTTATCCTCCTCCACCACCACAAAAATAAGGGAAAAAAAACCAAAAACAAAATACAAACATGCCACCTTGTGAGAAAAGGATGTGGTGGAAGAGTCCTAGCAACAGGTAGTTAAAACTTCAAATGGCGTATAAAAACCGAAATCTCAGAAGTCTATCAAAATGCACGGAAGGGCCCGCGGTCTCTTCGCCAACCGCCAACGCGGTGCGCTCGGCAGCTTGCCTGGTTGAGGGAAGAGTCACGTGCCCGGGTCAGAGGGTGCGTGGATTGTATTCTGGCAATTTCTTGATTTTCTCCTTTTCGGCTTCGCTCTCATCACGGGCAATCGCCAAGGAGTGCGCGTAGCCCATGGCTACCTGTAAAAGAGACGGGATTGCTGGTTGGATCGCCAAACCCCGCTTCCCTTCCCAGGCAGGGCTACGCTGCACTAACCGATCCGCATGACAGCTTCGCGCAATCGTCAGGTTTGCACGGCACTGCCGGCGTTAGGAGGCAGCTCCCCGAATGCAGAGGGCGAGTGTTTTGCACATTCTATAAAAGTGTGTGTCGTACACACACGCGCGGCTGAGTCCAGCCAATATCCCTGCTCTTTATAGTTTGAATATGCTCAACATGTGAGGAGACTGAGGTGTGATTATTACATAAACCAATACACAGGTTTAGCCTGAGTTTATAAGAACTGTTTGATCTCCTCTATGCAATGTTAACATGTAAGGTTTCATCTTGAAAACGCGATGAAAACTTATTTATTTCATCAAGCCGGTCTGGCCTAGGGTTTTATGGGGTTTTAAATTCGGTTTTAATTGGTTTTAGTCCTTATTTTTAAACTCTTGTCTCGTTTTTATTATTCAGCCACGATATTTAATCTTTTTAATTGTTTTCAACTATTGTGTTATTATTGTATTTTTTAATGGCTGTACACCGCCCCGAGTCCCGCAGGGAGAGGGGGGGTTGTATATAAATCTTGTAAATAAATAAAATAAATCTCTCTACCTCACTCCCTCTCCCTACCTATCCATCTTTATCTCTGTATCTACCTACCTACCTTATCTATGTATTTTTCTCTCGATCCTATCGTCACTCAAGCCTGCCCCACAGAAGCCTCTCTTATCCTCTCCCTCAGGCCTGCCCCACAGAAGCCTGTTCTATCCTATGCCCCTTCTTCCCCTCAGGCCTGCCCCAAATCAGGCTCTCTTATCCTGTCCCCCTTCTCTCCTTCTGGCCTGTCCCACATAAGCCTCTCCTATCCTATCCCCCTTCTCTCTCTCGCAGACCTGCCCCTCAGAAGCCTCTCTTATCCTATGCCCCTTCTTCCCCTCAGGCCTGCCCCACAGAAGCCTTTCCTATCCTCCCTATTGCCTTCACGGCCTCTCCCTTTCCCCAGTCTCTTTCTCCATTTCTCCCTTAAGCCTCTTTTCCTATCCTCCTTTTCCCCAGGCATCCCCCTTCCTATCCCTCCCTTCTGGCTCCACTCCCCCCGCCCCAGAAAACCCCTCCTTTCTCCTCCCACACTCCCTTTGTTTCCTTCTCTTCCTGCCAAAACCTCCTCCTTAGTCCATTCTTTCCCCTCCCTGCTACACATACACACATACACCCCTCTATCTGTCTCTATCATACACACATACACATATATAAACCTATTTTCTCTGTTTATATCTATCATCTTTCCCCCTATCTCTCCCTCCCACCCCCAACCCATTCATTTCTTTCTTTCTTTCTTTCTTTCTTTCTTTCTTTCTTTCTTTCTTTCTTTCTTTCTTTCTTTCTTTCCCTCTTTCTTTCTTTCTTTCTTTCCCTCTTTCTTTCTTTCCCTTTCTTCCTTCCTCTTTCTTTCTCCTCACTCCCTCCCAC
>CM042845.1:922229-947477 GCA_023653725.1 Bungarus multicinctus
ACCGGTAAAACCCAAAATCAGAGTTTCATCATTTTCCATCTCAAGCACAAAGTCCAAGTAGAAATAACAGAGGAAACATGGATAGCTATTTTATGAGTTTTTAATTTGTCCAAAACTTGCTAGTGAATGATAGAAATTGAAGGAATGTGGGAGTAAAACTGCAAAATTTCTGTGTTCACACAACTTTTCAACCCTGAAAAAAACAGATGAGATCCTAAAGAGGGAAGAGGTTCCCCTGTCTTACGACATTTGCAGTCTGGAAGAAAATTAAACGACTTAAAAGCATTCTTGCAATAAATAAAAATAGATAATGCTTGCAAAAAAAAAAAAAGCTAAACCTGGCCAACAACATGCTATTTAGTCCTGCATTTCAGTCTGTACTCTGTTCTGGAGAACTGTTAATTTTTTTTTTTTCTGTGGGTGGGGACGAACAACCGGGAGGAAGAAGTTGCTTTCATGAGTTTGGTCTTTTTAATGAATGAATGGAAATATTCTTCCTTTTCTCAGCACTTTGAAAAGGAAACTGCAGGTAGAAAAATGGGGGTGGGGTGGGGGGAGAGGAGAGCACAAAATGCACCCAGCATAGAAACATCACCATGGCAGGAAGGAGGTGGGCAATGCTCCCCATCTGGAAGACCCCTCTAGTCTAGCCCATAAACGGAGTCGGCGTTCATTCCCATTTAAATGCAGCTGCGTCTTTGCAAACTGACCACCAGATGTGGTATTCAGCCAGTTTGGACCGGTTCTGGCATACCAGTAGTGGAAATTTCGACCAGTTCAGAGAACTGGCAAATACCACATCTGGTTGGCCCTACCCATCACGCCTGCTCTTTCCCTTCCTTTATTCCATGGAATTTTTTTTTAGCTGAGCTGATTCACACAGCCGAGCGGATTACCGCGCCTCAGCTGAGTTCAAAAACAGCACTGTGCGAAGACGATCGTTGAGCGGCGCAGAACCGGTAGCGTGCAATTTGGAACGCCATCCCTGTGCGTAACCCTAGACCCATTTCCCAGGCAGGTAAGACGGATCTCCCCTTACAATGCGCTCCTTGGTGTGTTCGGGTTCGTTGACCACCACGGCGGCCTGGGGCGACTGCAAGCCGGGCGGGTTGTGCTGCTCTCGCCCTCCGGACCGGGGCGCCTTCTTGCTTCCTCCGGGGGCTGAGAGCAATGGCAACACCAGCCCATCCTGCTCCTCTCCGCTGCTACCCCCACCCCCGTTGTTACTGCTACTAGTGCTGCTGCCCCCACCACTCCGGTTCTTCTTCTTGGCAGTCAGCGGGGCTCCCCGGGCGGTGCTGGCCCGTTTGCGCCCTGCCCCTGTGCCGTTCCCTGAACTGGCTGCATCTGCCTTCCGCCGGGGCATCTTCGTAACTTCCTATCCTCTGCTTCTCTTCTGCAAAAAAAAAAAGAGAAAGGAAAAAGTAAGATTAATAAGGAAAGAACACAGAAAAACAGCTTGCAAAAAACCAGAGAAATGCAGAGAAACAGCAAGGAAATTCCACCCAAAGTTTCCAAAATAAGATAAATGACAATAACTGTGTCTTCCCACAACCTCATATCTGCTGCAAGGCTGTGAGTTTAGCATTTGCACACCTTTTTATAAGAATGGGTAAGGGTGTGCTTGTGAGAGAGGTATTTTATTATTCCACACAAAGGAGTTTGCTTAAGAGCACAATCTTGCATTTCGTGGAAAATACCTGGATGCGTGCGCCTAAAATAACAAAAACCCATTAAATTCAGCGGAATTTGCTCCCAAGGAGCAGATCAGAAGAATAATAGTATTAACTTAATTAATCTGTCTTTTTCAAGCTTGGCCACTTTTTACAGGTATGGACTTCAACTCCGAAGATTCCCTAGTCAGCCATGTTGGCTGAGGAACTTTGGGAATTGAAGTCCACACATCTTTAAATTGGCTTAAATTTGAAAAAGACCTCCATTCATCCTAACATGGAAGTACTTTTACACAAAAAAGCAGCTGAAAATTAAAGTAGAAAGCAGAAGTACCCGATCTCAGGTATGTTCCTCCTTTCCCCACTGCTAAAAAAAATAAATTTATAGCTGACAGAGCAGGGGATTTTTCCTTCCTGGCGATCCCAAAAAAATGACAATAAAATATAATATAAAGGCAGAAGTGACCCAAACTGTAAAAAGACCAAAGGGAAGAAAAAATATCTGATATTTTTCCCTCATAAATTTTCTCATTTCCCCTTAAAAATGAGGAAGTTTGCAGAGCTGACAGGAAAAAAAGCTCCCTCATGTCTTCATAAAGGTATAGATATTTAAAAATGATTATTCCCTCACAGGGATGGGAGAAGAAATAAGGAAAAAAAAAAGTGACAGATGAGAAAAGAAAAAGAAATAGGAAACAAAAATAATTTTTAAAAAAAGTTCCCACGCTCTTCCTCGGTTCTCCAAAAGTCTCTAAGGCCCAGGAAGACCCTTCCCCAAATCCCACCTCAGACCCCTGAAGTCGGGGGGTAAAAACAGGCTTGTCTTCAGCTCCTCCTCAGATAAGGCCCAAAGCCCCGCAGATGGGCACCCCTCAACAAGCCAAGATGCAGCCCCAGAGAATGAGTGGAAACCAAGGTTAGTTGGGGGGGGAGGGGTCTGAATATGCCTCACAAGCCCAATTGGGGTCCTGCCACTCCATTTTTCCCCCCCTGTTCCAAACCAAACTGGAACTAGCCAGGATTAGAAACTGGCTGAAGAAACTTCCAACCAAAGTAGAAATAGCTGTAGTTAAAATCCTGGCTTTCTGCTGAACCAAGATATGAACTCAGTTACCCAATTCAAACATGATCTGGGTGGGCTTGATCCTCTAAAATGTCCCTAGGAAGGGCACCCCCCCCCCAAAAGAGGGGGTTGGAGGACTGTTGGGAGAAAGTAAACAGAAATAAATCAATCAGGGTTTGTTTTTAAAGGGACCCCCCCCCCCACCATAAAAAGCTCCTCAGGGTTGGAAACCCAATTTGGGGGCCTGGAGAGAAATCTCCCCCTTCCCAAAAAATGGGGAAATGAGACCAAAATGAGTAGTTGAATTAGGAAAATTTGCATTTTTACGGCAAAAATATTCCTTCATGTCTACCCCCCCAGAAAAACCATCTTTAGGGGCAAGAAATCTTAATGATACAAACTAAGATTTCCTCCTCCCCAGGTCTATTTTCCCTTCAAGCCAGGTTAAGGCTGGGGGGTGTGTGTGTGTGTGCAGGGCCACGAAGTCCCTCCCTCACCCCAGAGGAAAGGAGGCCACCAGGTGAGGCTGCTCATCTCTCCTCTTTCTAACCCAGGCCAAAAACAGGGAGATTTCTCTCCCAGCTAACCCTTTTTTTTGGGGGGGGGAAGGGGGGGGGGAAACAAAACCCTAAAGGGAGCTCCCCACTTTAAAAGAGGACCCTTAAAAAAAATTCATTCCTCGCCACCAAACTTTGCGAGGGGCGCTTGCAAATGGGGTGCAGGCTAAAGATATTGGGAGGGGAAAAGACCCCCCCCATCTTCCAGACCCTAAACCCACCCCCCCTCTCCTTGCCACTCTCTAAGGAAGCCCCCTCCCCCATTTTCACATCGGGAAGACTTAAAGGCAGCCCCACTTTCTAAGGAGGGGGGTCTGTCTCCTTTCTCTCTCGTGCCCCCTCCCCCCGCGTCTGTCCTAAAGCCCCCTCCCCTCCAAACCCCCCTTCTCCGCTACTTTCCTCCAAAGTTTTCTCCCACCCCCCCTCAAAAAAAAAAAGATACCGAATCGCCCTCATCCCTCCATTGCACAGACAGGGAATTTTAGGAATTTATTTTTTATTCTTTGCAAAACTTAAAATCAAGAATTGCAAACTTTCTCACGGGGAAGGAAGGAAGGAAGGAAAGAAGCAGCCACGCCGAGTTTTTTTAAGTTAAAAAGAAGGGAAAAAAAAGGCGGATTTGGGCACCGGACCCTCTTCCTCCTCCTCCTCCTTCCCCCCCACCCCCACCCCAAGCCAGCCGCCGAACAAAGGCGAGGGGAGCCGAATCGCGTCGCCATCCCTTCCCCCCGGTCCGGACACGCGTTTCGGTGTGAACGTAACCCGCTTTGCCTGCCCCCCCGCCCCCCCCCAACGAAACCCCGCACAATGCGCGATGTCCCAGCAAAAACCAGAAAGAAAATCCCTTTCCCCGCTTTTTTTGCAAGGGAAGCCCCGCGTTGCAAAACTCCCTCCCCCCTCCGGAGAGATTCCTCCCCCAACTCGCATTTGAAGCCCCCACCCCACCCGTCCCCCCCTTAATGTCCCCAAACGAGGAGGCCTTTTTTGCAAAAAAAGCAGGTCATTTTGCACAAAACGCGACCACCCAAACCTCTTTTTTCCTCCCGATGGGGACTTTTCCGCCAATGCAAACAATTCTCTTCGAAACCCCCCCCCCCTCCTTCCAAACCAGACGCCCCTGCCCTTCTTATCCCCCCCCTCCCTTCCTTCCTCTTTTTCATTCTTTCTTTCCCCTCCCTGTTCAAACCCACCTCTCCTCTTCTTGACTTTTTTTTGGGGGGGTGGGGGGGGGTAGGGAGACTGGGCCTTTGCCCCGAGACTCTCCAATATAACCTCTTCCTCCTCCGTCTGTTTCCCTCCCCCACGAAGACGCCTTCCTGGCCTTAAAAAAAAAAAAAAAAACCCGCCTTGCACCTGCCTTCTTCCCCCCCCCCCTTCCCCCCGATTTTGTAAAAATCGAAAGAAACCCGAAGAAGGGGGGGGGGGGGAAATGGAAACAAACTTTGCAAGGTCTGGAGATGTCTTCTGGAGGGGTAGGCTGCTTTATTTGGCCACCCCTTTCTGGAAGGGGAGGGAAAAGGGGGGACTTCTTTGCGAAATTACAATCCTCGGTGCAAGTTGAGAATTAGGAGGAACCCCCCCCTTTTGCAGCGTCCCTTTTAAACACCCCCCCCCCGTTTCCTCTGTCTGCCTCCTTTTTTTATTGATTTTGAACAATGGGACCTCTGTCTGTCTCCG
Source organism: Bungarus multicinctus (assembly GCA_023653725.1). Lineage (NCBI taxonomy): Eukaryota > Metazoa > Chordata > Lepidosauria > Squamata > Elapidae > Bungarus > Bungarus multicinctus. Next base: position 927,200 of record CM042845.1, read on the forward strand.
ATTAAACCACGTGGATCCGCCTTCCTTCCCCTTTTTTTAAAAAAATTCACCCCCTCCTTAGTCTTTCTCTGCCCCCCCCCCCTCCTCCTTCCGTCAATCTTGCAAAAAAAAGAAAGAAAGAAAGAATACACGTCGCCAACTTTCACCTTCCTGCCAATTGCAGCGTGGATCAAATTGCAAAGCTGGGTTGCAAATGCAAGTCAGCCCCAAATATGTTTTTTTTTTTGGGGGGGGGGGTGGCAAGCAAAGCTTTGAAATCTTTTTTAATGTTTTGCACTACTTCCTGTGAAAGGGTGGGGTGGGGGGGATGATAGAGGGGGAGAGAGGGGGAAAAAAAACGGCTTTGGCAGAGCCCACCCACCCGATAGACTTAAAATATAAATAGGCGCCGCCAGTACAAAACAGAAACACATGTATGGACAGGAAAGGAAAGACATTCGGGATTGGAGTTGGTCTTGAAAAGGGCCCCCTCGCCTCTGCGCAGCACCCCCTGAAGGACAGGATGACTCCGGTAGGAGAAAATATTATCCTTTTTTAAAATTATTATTATTGTGGTTTTGCAAAAAACGGCGATTTGCAATCAGCAAAACGGGCAGTTTCTTTTTTTTTTTTACAAGGAAAAACCAGTGGTTATTTATCAGGGCAATGAAGCCAGTTTCTGGATCACACAGAATTCATGGGGAGGGTCGGTCGGAGCGTTAAAAGAAATAATGCACACTTTTGGTGGGCAACACAGCAAAAGGGAAGGGAGGAGGCAGAAGGCAAAGCTTGGATACCCCCCTCCTCCCAGGGGAAAAAGAAAATTTGCAAACTTAAGAGATTTCACAGAATTCCTCGGCAAGGTTTCCCCACCGTGGCCACCCACTTCCCCCTGTTGAATTTGAGAAGTTTTTCTCTTTCAATCCTACCCCTTTTCTCCCATCACAGGAACTGCACCGCTGGCCACATCTCCAAAGCCGCTTTTTCCTGGTTCCCCGAGATCGAGGTCTCGTTGAGGCCCACGGACAGGTGTGGAGTGAGTGATTCCCACAGAACCAGTTAAAACCAGTTGCAGGAGGGATGCTGGGAAGGAAGAGAAAAGGTACCTTTCGCTGAAGCATTTCAAGCCTCCATGACAGAAATCCCTCAGGTGCTGCCTTCACCTGGGTTCAAGTATAATGAGCCGTTCTGTGTTGCACTGAAGCTGTCTCGACTTGTCCTAATTGCTTAAGACGCCTCTTGGGTGTGTCTGGAGTCTTTCGTTTTTTTGCTCCAGGCACAAAGTGAAATCGGGTTTTTTTTTCATGGGGAAAACGTGTACTAAATAATTGCTAGATCAGGTCTGGTCTGATTTTTATGGATTTCTCTACCCTGCCCTAACTTGGCCGTTTCCATACAGTCCTCGACTTAATGGCCAGAGTTGAATTCTGTTGTGAAGCGAGAAACTTAAGTGAGTTTTGCCCCAAATTTACAACGTCTTGCCACAGTTGCTAAGTGAACCACTGCAGTTGTTCAATGTGTAACTTGGTTGTTGTTATTTTTAACTCAATATTTTATTTTTATAGCGTGTCTTCTGGGTACGTATGTCTTGTGTACATATTAAAATATTTGTATACATTTCTTGCTAAATTTACATTCATATTATAATCTATCCTACATTGTGTATCATAATATAGCATTGTTACAGTGTCATTTAATTTCTCACTTTATTTTTCCAACCATCTATAAAATAAATCCCAAATCTTATAATACTCCCTTTCTTCTTGTTCTCTAATTCAGGGGTCGCCAACCTTTTGGATCTTAGGGACCACCAAACTCATAATTTTAAATCCCACGGACCAGAGACCCTGGGAAAACTCCCAAAAAAGTCTGCAGGAAAATTCTCCACCCCATTTTCCTACTGATCAATCATTCTTTATTTGGGATCGCAGGATACCAGCTCCAGCTCGGTTCTCAGGGGGAGAGAGAGAGAGAGAGAGAGAGACTTTTGGCTTCATGCAAGGAAAGCAGCAGAAGCTGCTCTCCCTCAAACTCCTCAAAAAACGAGTCTTTGTGAGACTTACCGTGCTGGCACCGGGGGCAACGTCTTGGAGCAAGACTCATTTCTGGTGGATTTGGGGGGGAGAGAAAGAAAGACTTTTGCTGCTTTCCTTGTGTGCAGCCAAAAGCTGAAGAAAGAAGTGGAAAGAAGTAGCCCAGCAGCCAGGCAAGATGCGTGGGGTGAGTGAGGCAAGTCCCCCGCGCCCTTTCCTCCCTGCCCTCACTACCTCGTGTTGTTCGCAATGCAAGCAACGCAAGCCTTGTGTTCCCGCAGGCCATGTGGGCAGCGCAGCCTTGTGTTCCCACGCAGTCTGGATTAATTTCTTTGGGGGGGACATTTCTCTGCGGACCACCAAAATTTTCTCGCGGGCCACCAGTAGTCCCACTAGTTGGCGACCATTGCTCTAATTGCCAGTGTTAACTTACTCATTTCTGCACATTCCATTATTTTCTTAATCACCTCCTCCTCCATTGGTGCTTTTTCATTTTTTCCAATTTTGAGCAAATTGGTTGTTAAGCAGATCTGGTTCCCCTATTAAGTTTGTTTGTCAGGAGGTCATAAAAGGGAGATCACATGACACCCAGACACATCAACTGTCATCAAAAATATGAATAGAATAGAATAAAATACTTTATTGGCCAAGTGTGATTGGACACACAAGGAATTTAGATGGTCTTAGCCATCTATTTAATTAATTTTTAAACTCTTTTTTAACTTTTCTGATTGTATGTTTTTATTGTGGCTGTTCACCGCCCCGAGTCCCTTTTTGGGAGAGGGGGTGGTATACAAATCGAAATAATAAATAAATAAATACATAAATGCTCTCAGTAATAAAAGAAAAGATACATTTGTCAAGAATTATTAGGTACAACACTTAATAATAGTCCTAGGGTACAATAAGTAATCAAATCATACTAGGAAACAGTCAATATAAATCGTAAGGATACAAGTGACAAAGTTACAGTCTTTAGAATAGAATAGAATAGGGAATAGAACAGAATTAGAATAGAATAGAATAGAACAGAACAGAATTCCTTATTGGCCAAGTGTGATTGGACCCACAAGGAATTTGTCTTGGTGCAAATGCTCTCAGTATACATAAAAGAAAAGATACATTTGTCAAGAATGATAAGGTACAACAATTAATAATAGTCCTAGAGTACAATAAGCAATCAAATCATACTAGGAAACAGTCCATATAAATCGTAAGGATACAAGTGACGTAGTTACAGTCTTTAGAATAGAGTAGAACAGAATAGAATAAGGAATAGAATAGAACAGAACAGAATTAGAATAGAATGGAATAGAATTCTTCATTGGCCAAGTGTGATTGGACACACAAGAGTCTGAACTTGGATCATGTCACCAGGGGGAGGCAGAGATGGATGTGAGTGTGAAAAATGATTATAAATCACTTTTTTCCGTGTAATCGATCAGTCACTAAATGAACTGTTGTAAGTCAAGAAGCTCCTGTTTGCCGGTTAGATTTACGAAATAGAGTCAGGTACCTGGATGTAGAATGGAAATATAACCGTTGGGGAATACAGGTAGTCTTCGCCTTACAATAGTTCACTTTAAGTGACCATTCAAAGTTACAACAGCGCTGAAAAACCTGACTTACAACCGTTTTTCCTCACTTAACGGCCAAGCATCCCCGTGGTCAGGTGATCAAAATTCAGATGCTTGGCTACTGACTCGCATTTATGATGGTTGTAGTATCCCGGGGTCTCATGACCCCTTTTGCGACCTTCTGACAAAGTCAAAGGGGAAGCCAGATTCGCTTAACAACTGGGTGACTGACTTAACAACCGCAGTGATTCGCTTAACGACTGTGGCATGAAAATTCATAAAACGGGGCAAAACTCACTTAACCAAATGTCTCAGCCACAGAAACATTGGGCTCAATGTTGGTCATAATTCAAGGACTATCTTTCTGGTTCAGAACAACATTTATACATTAGCAGACTGTTTGTTAAATTCGATGTTGGAGTGGAATTCTGGGAGTCCATGTTTTAAGCTGAGGAATTCTGGGAGTTGAAATCCATGTTTTAAGCTAGGGAATTCTGAGAATTGAAATCCATGTTTTAAGCTAGGGAATTCTAGGAATCGAAATCCATGTTTTAAGGTGAGGAATTCTGGGAGTTGAAATCCATGTTTTAAGCTGGGTAATTCTGGGAGTTGAAGTCCATGTGTTAAGCTGAGAAATTCTGGGAGTTGAAGTTCATGTTTTAAGCTGAGGAATTCTGGGAGTTGAAGTCCATGTTTTAAGCTGGGAAATTGTGGGAGTTGAAGTCCATGTTTTAAGCTGGGGAATTCTGGGAGTTGAAGTCCATCCATCTTAAAAGTGGCCAAGTTTGAAAACCCAGGTGAAAACTCAGCTATCAGGAGAAGTTTTTAATGCTGGGAAAGATGGAAGGAAAGAGGAGGAAAGAGTGACCCAATCCACCAATTAGTTATTCATTCTAGTATTAGAGTTTTAATTGAAGAAAAACTTTTCTCAGTTTAGTTTTTGTTACGTTTAACAACACACTTGAAATGGTTGCAAAACAGGTGCTGAATGGTCCTTCCCTTTCTTTTGATAGGCCAAATGTAAAGCTTTTTTATTTCATAATGTAATATCTACATTTGAAGATCTAGGTAAAACATCTGGCAAATTTGCAGTCGCTAAAAATGCATTTTTTTTCTTTCGCTGAGAAACTTTCTTCACTGCTCCTCAATCACCAGCAGGGGGCACACAAGGCCCTTTGTCTTCCTGTAAGTGAAACCAGATTTGACTCCCGCCCCTTCCCCCCACCCCCCCAACATTATTAGCGCGACATATTTTTATGAAAGATCCTGAAATATTACCGGAAGGCTTTCGTCATCTCGGGCTGGTAGAAGACAAGACATGTGCTGAGTTGATTTAACTTTTTGGGTTGTTTTTTTTCACCATCAAAATCCCTTTTTCAGGGCGGAAATAATAAGTATTTTGCAAGAACAGATGTTTCGCACCCCTGGCCTTGGTGAAAAATCTCAGATGTCTTTGTTTTTTTTTAATTTTGCAGAAAGCCCTAAAATTCGTTCAAGGGGGGATTTCCAGACTGCAAACCAGTCATCGTTTTTTGTTCCTGGTTTGTGTGAATTCTAGCCACGTGGCGTGATCTGATTCTGGGGCCCCTTAACCCCCAAATTGGTTGGACTGCAACTCCCATCATGCACCAACTAGCAAGAGGGGAGGGCAGGTTAAACAAATTTGCAACCAAATGCCTTTCAGGAATTGGAATAAAAAAAAATGAAAACAAATCCTCGAAAAGCCTTTACAACTTATTTTGGCAAGAGAAGACTTCCTCATATTTCTTTCAGAACTTATATTGCAGGATTGCTGCTGTATTTCGAATTGAGGAAGTCTGGAAGAGGAGGATTCAGAAGAAAACCATTATATCATTAGTTCCTTCACTTTGCTTTATGAGAACGACTTAAATTGAGAAACAAGGCAGTCTAAACAAGGTCTCTTTGGTGTGAAAACTTGAACCTTCCCTCATGCTGATTGGGCAATTTTGGTTAAGAAAATCCAATCTTTTTCTGGACTGCCTCAAATTTCAACTTCTTCTACTGTGTAGAAATCTCCAGAACCAAGTCAGATTTAACTAATTAAGACTGTTGGAGAAGGGCAGAATTTGAGAAATTATTGAGTCTGTCATCTGCACCTCTATAACTGTCTGGTTTGGTTCTGCCACCCAATAAGACAGACACAGATTCCAGAGGATAATTAGGACTGCAGAAAAAACAATGGCTACCAACTTGCCTTCCATGGAGGACCTGTATCCTGCATGAGTCAAAAAGAGGGCTGTGAAAGTATCTACAGACCCCTCACATCCAGGACATAAACTGTTTCAACTCCTATCCTCAAAACGAGGCTATAGAGCACTGCACACCAGAACAACTAGACACAAGGGGAGTTTTTTCACGAACGCCATCACTCTGCTCAACAACTAACTCCCACAACACTCAAATTATTTACTAAGATTGTATTATTATTCTTCTCATCCTTCCTACTACCTACCTCTTCCTGCTTATGACTATAGGTATGATTTTATGCTTATTAGTAACCTATGACTGTCACTAAGTGTTGTATCTTATGATTCTTAATGAATGTGTTTTATTTTTTCTTTATGTACACTGAGAGCTTATGCACCAAAGACAAATTCCTTGTGTGTCCAATCACACTTAGCCAATAAAGAATTCTATTCTATTCTATTCTTTTATTATTCTTTGTGTCAGGATTCTGGCACTTAAACCCATTTAAATCACGAGTCTCAAGCCAAACTTCCAAAACTTCAAAAGGATTTATTGGGAGTTAACATGTCCGGCATTGCCTGGGTGCAGCCGACTCTGAGACACACCATTCACTGTCACCTTTGACCCTGGTTTCCCCCCCATCCCCTGGGTGTGTTGTAATAATAAGGACAATATTAAGTCTGTGCAGAGATGGACAGACTGACTTTAGAAAACAAAGAAAGGGTGAGACAGAGTATTATGAAGCCTGGAGTAAAATGTTTCAATGGCTAGAGTCAAGGAAAAAGAAAGGAAGGGTTGACGCTTTATAGGAATGAAAGTTAAAAGTTTTGTAAACCAAAGAGAATGGGATATAATGGACAAATACGAGGTGATACGAATGCACGAGGATAAAAGACGGTTGTAAATAGGTAGATAAATGTAGATAAATGTAAACAGAAATAATATGCAGCTAGCACTATACTAATAACATAAGGGAAAAAGGAAATTAACTGTTATGTGCATCTCTATACTAAAGCTTGTATGGCCAAAATGATGGCCAAGAAAGTCGCACTGTGTTCAATTGTTTTTAATGTTTATTCAATAAAATTTATTAATTAAAAGATTTCTATCCTTTTGCTTTAAATCTGTGTTTCTCAACCTTTGTCACTTTAATTTTAATGCTTAAGAGGTATGGACTTCAGTTCAAGAACTCCACACCTCTTAAACTTGAACTTGAGACCGTACTCCAAAAAAATGCCATGTACAGGTAATCCTTGACTTACAACGATTCATTTAGTGACTGTTCAAAAGTCATAACGGCACCGAAAAAACCTGATTTACAACTGTGTTCGCACTTACGACTGTTGTGGTATCTTCACGGCCACGTCATCAAAATTCAAATGCTTGGCAGCTGACTCGTATTTATGACAGTCACAGGTTCGTGTGATCCCTTTTGGAGATCTTAGGACCATGTTTCACACTTACAACCATTGCAGCTTCCCCGTGGTCACATCATCAGAATTCAGATGCTTGGCAACTGACTCACATTTATGACGATCGCAGTATCCTGGGGTCTCGTGACCCCCTTTTGCAACCTTCTGACTAGCAAAGCCAGTGGGGAAGCCAGATTTACTTAATGACCCTGTGACTTAACTGCAGTGATTCACTTAACAACGGTGGCAAGAAAGGCCATAAAATGGGGGCAAAACTCACTTAGAAAATGTCTCACTTAGTAACAGGAATTTTGGGCTCATTTTTGGTTGTAAGTCTTGGATTACTGTAGCTGCAAGTATTAAAAACACAAAAGGGTGAAAGATTAAAAAGAATTGGCAGTACAAATAAACTTCTGGACGGCAAGGCTCCAAGTGAGCACTAGATGGCACCCGTGAGCCACTTTTCCTGCCAAAAAACTTACATGAAACCAGAATCCTGCCTTTGGAAAGGGTGGATCTTAGCCCTGGGGCAGCTGACTCAGAGACAAGTAAGTTCCTCCCAACAGGTGAAGATAGAATTTATGGGAAGTCACCTGTGCTGTTTCTTCCATAGGACTGTGCAGTGTTACTTGCCTCGCTTGGATTTCAGTCTCGGATGAGGAGAAGGGCAGCCAACAAACCCAGGACGCAGCAGCTGCTACTGTGCACGAAGGCAGCCAGACTCCTCGAGGACACAGAAAGTCAACCAACAGGTTTATAAATCCTTTTATTTTTTTACATATTTGATTTGAAGTCGTTGGTCAAAGCAAAGAAAGAGTGCGATTTAATTTAGCTTCCTCTCTAGATTTCTTTCCTGCCCGTCTTAAAACTCGCTGATTTTTTTCATGCTCCCTTCTGAATTCCCAGGCAGGAAAGGAAATAATCTGTTTTTTTCCCTCTGATTCAGAAGTGGAGTTTTAAACTCTGCTCTTCTCTCTGTCGTGTGAAACCTGAATATCGGATGCTGCCCTGCACGGAACTGAAATATTACATTTGGCCCAGGTCAGAAGCTCCCCCATTTAATCACAAAAACAATGTTTTTCCCCAAAATTTAGATCCAAAGAGTGGCTTCATTTTTTGTTTTGACCTTCTGCCTACAAAGGCTGCACTGCCTCTGAACTGCACCTCTTTATAAAAAGGAAGTCATTGCAATATTTTAACCTAACGTCACGTCTGCAGCATTGGTGAAGGAGGTCGGGTTGCAACAGGTGAGCAATGACCTCGTCTCATAAGGTAGACCCAGGGTGACATCAGCAGACGAGGCAGGCGTTTGCACGATGAGGTCATCGGCACGCTTCCCCCTCCATTTCTCTCTCTACCCCTGCTGCGTGAATTTGAATAAATAGCTTGCAAAAAAATACAGGTAGCCTCAACTCACAGTTGAGCCCCAAATTTATGTTGCTAAGCGAGACAGTTGTTAAGTGAGGTTTGCCCCCATTTAACGAACTTTCTTGCCACACAATTGGATGAAGAACGGTTGCAGGAACTGGGTATGTCTAATGTTTAATGAAAAGAAGGACCAAGGGAGACAGGATAGCAGTCTTCCAGTATCTCAGGGGCTGCCCCAAAGAAGAGGGAGTCAAGCTATTGCACAAAGCACCTGAGGGTAGGACAAGAAGCATTAAAGGGTGGAAACTAACCAAGGAGAGAAGCAACTTAGAACTAAGGAGGAATTTCCTGACAGTGAGAATTAATCAGTGGAACAACTGGCCTCCAGAAGTTGTGAATGCACCAACACTGGAAGTTTTAAGAAGAGATTGGATAACCATTTGTCTGAAATGCTGTAGGGTTTCCTGCCTAGGCAGGGGGCTGGACTAGAAGACCTCCAAGATCCCTTCCAACTCTCTTATTCTATTCTATTCAAAGTTGTAAAGCAAACCACTTACGCAGCCAATCAGTTAGGAACAAGGTTATGGCTTCCCCCATTGACTTTGCTTGCCAAAAGTTCTCAAAAGGGGATTATATAGGACCCCAGGACACTACAGCTGAACTGTTGTAAGTAGAGGATGATCTGTAAAGCAGGTTCCAAAGCGAAAGAAGAAACATGTTATGGAATTACGCCCAAGATTGTATCCTATCTGGGGTTGGAGAATGCACAGGTGGGCCGATTTCGGAAAATGGTGTCCCAACTCAGAAACAATATAGGAATTCACAATGAAATCTGATATTGTTCATTTTTATGTCACTGTAACCTTTAATTAGACAATAGCCAGAAGCAGCTACCTCAGCCAGCAATCTATATATATAAAAGGCGAAATGCCACTCACACGTCATCATAAAATCTCCAGAACTGTAAAGCCTACAAATTTGAAATTAGACACCTACGTTCCTCTTGGCGCTCACTAAGAAAGGACTTTTCGAAATGACCATCAGAGCATTAGTATTTCCTATATTATTATTAACACGCTCTGATGCTAAGGAGTTCTACTCCCCCTCCCCACCTGAAAAGAAACCTGTTCCAAACACAAGCAGAGAACAGGAGTTTCAGTTTCAGAGCACCAAGCAGCTTTAGTACAGAACAGTTGAGCTAAGCCACGCCCAGGCTCCTTGCTGTCTCCTTGCTCACATAGCAAATACTGTTTCACTTTCTAAACAGCCCTCAACTCTCTCACACACTGACAGGACGCTAGCCAGATGAATATCGATGGATGCTGGTAGGCAGAGGCAGAAATTTCCCCCCTTATTTTCCTCCCCAAAAGCTAAGCCTGACCACATCGCTTTGTAGTGAAGCACGGGTATCGAGGTAGCTTTTAATAGATTTTTAATCTATTCCACCAACGTCTTTTCAAACTTTGTTGATTTTTAGGAACTGAAATGGATATGCCAACAGGTTGCATTTTGTACTTTATTTCCAGATTAGGACTGACTTGCAAACGTACTCGAAAGAATGATGTATTGAAGAAAGTTTAAAATACAAAAAAACCAAAATATTAAAAAGAACAGAAAAGACATTAACAAAAAAAAGTGTATTTAAAAAAAAGAACCAACACGTAATATCTTCCCTAGCCTAGTTCAATGCTGATTGGTATTTCAAAGCAAGAATGGCCTTGCGAAACAGGGCAAAAGTTAAACTGTATTTCAAACTGTTAAACTACTAAATCTACTTACAGATTGTTAGCCTGTCATCTCTAAACTATATTAATAACAACGTAGTTAACTGAAAAAAAACCCAATAATAATGAACCTATTGTGTAAGAATATAAAAGCAATAAAGATTATAAACAATAATAGAAGGAAAAACAAAGTTGAAGTTCCAAAACCCTCTGTTAACAAGCTGTTATTGTAATCAACTCGTAAAATTTTTTTACCATGATGTTAATCCCTAATCTTTTCAAATATTAACTTTAATTGGTCCTGGATCAAACATCCAAGATTGTTTCTTTATACTATCTCTTATCAAATAGAATAGAATCTGGAAGGGACCTTGGAGGTCTTCTAGTCCAACCCCCTGCTTAGGCAGGAAACCCTACACCACTTCAGACAAATGGTTATCCAATCTCTTCTTAAAAACTTCCAGTGTTGGAGCATTCATAACTTCTGGAGGCCAGTTGTTCTACTGGTTAATTGTTCTCCCAGTCAGGAAATTTCTCCTTAGTTCTAGGTTGCTTCCCTCCTTGATTAGTTTCTACCCGTGTGTGTTTGACAATCAATTGCATCCATGCCTACATTTAATGGTAAAATTGTGCTTTGGGGAGTGATGCAAAAGTGAATTCCAACTGAGTTCAGCAAAAGGGTATTTGCTCATTTCTTCCCGTTCCGAGAATTCACCTAGACTTAAATTGCTTTAAAAACATGTTTCTTGTATATTTTTTTTTAAAAGAGTGTCCTATTGAAAAATAAACAAGTTGAAATATTAGATTGTCCAAGTCAGCAAAAGCCACTGAGTTAAAAAAATAACAACAACATCAGGCCCCTGTTTTGTCTTTAAAAACAGCCAAGAAATAAAAAAATTCTACTAGTGTAACTTGCACCTCAATGGAGCTTTTCTGTTAATTCTCCTCGGCCATCCCTTGACAGGTTGGGTACAAACCTGGAATGATGGCTTGTACAACCCCCAGTGGCTTTAAAAGACCGCATGGGTCTCTCCAGGAAATGGGAAGACGATTCATAAAACGGTTCATTCCCAAAAGGAAAGTAGAATTAATTCTCCTATTAACGTAGCAAATTCATAGTTTGCCGAAACTTTGGAAAATTCTAGGAGTGTATATTTGGAAGCTTTGTATCCTTCCTTTTCCACCCCAAAACCTTCAGGAATTGGTAGCAGTTAAATCAGCAAAGGGACCGAAACCGATCTGGTTTAAATCCATAAGCCCCTTAAGAGATTTTGATGTTCAAAGATGGAAGCTCTGATTTTTTTTATTCGCCAACATATCAGATTAGCCCCGCCGGTCGAGAAGGTGTGCCAATCCTAGTGTGATCCTTCCCTCCTGTTTCATCTTATAAAACCCTTTCAAAGCCCTTCCTTCCCTTCCATCTGAATGTTCACACACACGACTTCGGAGACACCTCATCCACAACACGACACCCAAGTGCTCTGTGACTAGCAGAGGCCCCATCTAATCCATTCCTTGATTAGGATTAACCAGCTGATCTCTCAGAAGTTTTCCTGGAATCCCTGCTGATCCTTTCGCTGAACAGATAACGCTGAAACTGAAATTATTATTATTATTATTATTATATTTTAAAAGTTAAACAAACATCACAGCCGTTTCTGAAGTTGGTACTCAGACTGCAGCATGGTGATATTTGTAGATAATCTTATCACACCAGCAGCTGATAATGCTCGTATGGATGGAAGGCGGGGGGGAGGGATAGTTTCGAAGTGTCGAAAAAAGGCTTAGAGGGGATGTTGGATTAAAAAGATCACTTTAACGAGTAAATGTTAGCTATATCTGTGATTTTATAGTTTAGTTTTTACGACAGTTTGTGAGGGTGCGCCGGCAGCCTGCGGAAACAGCAGCAGAGTCGGACAGTGGGGAAGAAGGGGGTCCAGTCCGGGAGTCTGGGGAGGACTTGAACGAGGGTCCTGCATCCGATACAGAGGTGGGACCAGGACCATCTGGGAATTATGTGCTGACCTTGGAGCCTCCAGAGTCTGGCAGCAGAAAGGCAGAGGAGCAAGGGGAGCCTGTTCCCAATGCGTGTGTGCACAGAGCTGCTAGAAGGCCAGAGCAGCTAAGACAAAAGGGGCGACTCGGGAGTCAGGCTGGGAGGTGATTGCCACTCCCCTAAGGTATAAAGGACAGGCAAAGGTGATGAAACCTTTGCAGGAAGCAATTTTGTTTGCTCTGTTCTGATTAAACCTTGAGGCTCTGTGTGGACTTTGTACTTCGGTTGGTTTTTTATAGTTCATTTGGCACTCTAGTTATTGGCAGCCATTCAAAGGAGAGAAAGGTGGGTGCTCATCTCGAGGGACTGTTTGGGACTCATTGCAGGCTGGGAATGAACATAATTCCCAGCATTGAAATAAAACAAGAGTTGTTTTAACTAAGCGTGTGCTTAATTATGGTCTCGGAAGCCTTGGTCAGAACACCTTTTGAGGTCTCAATGACACTGAAAAAATTGACTTATGACCATTTTTCACCCTTAATGACCATCGGACATGTGATCAAAATCCAGACGTTTGGCAACTGACTCATATTTATGATGGTTTCCTTGTCCTGGGGTCACGGGATCACCTTTTGCGACCCCCCCCCAACAAGCGAAGCCAATGGGGAAGCAAGATTCACTTAACAACCGTGTGACTGACTTAACAACCGCAGGGATTAACAACTGTGGCAGCAAAGGTCGCAAAAACTCAACGCATGTTTGGCTTAGCAACAGAAATTCTGGCGCCAGTTGTATCCATAAGTCGAGGATGATCCGTATTCAGGCGTTTTAAGATTGTCCGATTGTGCTGTTTTGTAAACCGCCCTCAGTCCCTTAGGCGAGATGGGCAAAATAGAAATTTTTTGGCAAATATAAATAAAATAAATTGCAAGGCAAGAGGAATCTCCAGGAGGTTTATCTTCCCAGACTCCTTTAAGGGTTCAAGGGGTTAGCAATCTTGCGGCAAAGCAAGCAGCTGTCTGAATTCCAGACAGGAAGAATCTCTCAAAAGTCGTTGTGTTATTTAGAGCGGGTGTGTTTTATCTCGCCCGATAAATATTAAGACTTCCTTCTTGGCATGCGGTGCCTGTCGAAGTGCAGGGAATCTGGAAAGGAAGGGTCTGAGGGTAGGGAATCCGTGGCTGGCTGATGAGTTAAAAAATCCTTTTCAGGCAGGAGAGACGCACTTTGATAGGAGTTTGTTCAGAAGTAGGTCTTGTGTAATCGGTAGGATTTTCATGTTCAGGTTGGGAAGATAGGGAAGGGAGGGAGGGAGAAAAGGAGAAAGGAACAGAGACAAACAGGCAGGAAAGGAAGGAAGGAAGGAAGGAAGGGAAAGGAACAGAGACAGGGAGAGAGGGAGGAAAAAGAAGAAAAGAAGGAAGGAAGAGAGGAACAGAGACAAAGGCAGGGAGGGAAAGGGAGGGAAGGAGGAAAAAAGGAAGAAAGGGAGAAGGAAAAGAGAAGTAAACAAGGAAGGAAGCAGTTGTGGTCTTCAACAGGTTCTGACCAGTTCTGGAGAACCGGCAGCAGAAATTTTGAGTAGTTTGGAGAACTGGCAAATATCACCTCCGACTGGAGATTTTACAGTCTCCTTCCCCTGCCACGCCCACCAAGCCACGCCCACAGAACCGGTAGTAAAAAAAAATTGAATCCCACCACTGGAAGGAAGGAAAGAAAAGAAAAGAACAGAGACAAAGAGGGAAGGAAGGAAGGAAAAGAGAAGAACAGAGGCAAAGAGGGAGAGAGGGAGGAAAAAGAAGGAAGGAAAAGAGGAAGCGAGGAAGGAAAAGAGAGAGGAAGAGAGACAAAGAGGCAGGGAGGGAGGGGGAGGGAAAGAGGAAAAAGAAGGAAGAAAGGAAGGAAAGAAGGAAGGAACAGAGGAAAAGAAAGAGGCAGGGGGAGGAGGAAAAAGAAGGAAGAAAGGGAGAAGGAAAAAAGAAATAAGGGAGGGAGGGAGGGAGGAAACGAGGAAAGAAAGAAAGAAAGAAAGAAAGAAAGAAAGAAAGAAAGAAAGAAAGAAAGAAAGAAAGAAAGAAAGAAAGAAAGAAAGAAAAGTCTGTTATATTTTATATCCCAAATTCTGCTTGGCTACCTCTGTGTAAAGCAAGTGCAATCTAATTTCTTTTAACATAGGCTGCAGGTTGAATCATATCTACCCTGAATCTTTACATATTTTGCTTTACCTGCTTATCATAAATTCCTAGTTGGGGTTTGTGGATCCTTAGCTTCCAAGTCAGAAAATTGAGGGAAACTGAGTCAAAACCACTTGGGGTTATTAATAAGAGCAGCTGTAAGAGTTAACATGTTCTAACCAGTTCTGGAGATTGAAGCTGGAAGAAAGGGACAGAAAGAGAGAGGAAGGAAATGAAGAATAAGAAAAATGAGATAGAAGAAGGAAGGAAATGAAAGGAAGAGGAAGGCAGGAAAAGAAAGGAAAGAGAGAAAAGTGGAAGGAAAAAGTCAGACGGGAGAGAGGAAGGAAGGGTGAAGGGAAAGAAAGGAAAATAAGGAAGAGAGAAAGAGGAAAGAAGAGTGAAAGAAAGAAGATGGAGAAAGAAAAGGAAGGAAAGGAGAGGAGAGGAAGGAAAGAAGGATGAACGGGGAAAGGAAGGAAAAGTTTAAAAAGGAGTGAAGGGAAGAGAACAAGGAGAAGTAAGGAAGGTTGAAGGGAAAGAAAATTAGAGGAAGAAAAGGGAGGGAAGGAGGAAGGAGGATGAGGAAGAAAGGAGAGGAAGGATAGAAGGAAAAGAAAAGAGAAAGGAAGGTGAGAGAAGAAGAAAGATGGAGAAAGGAAGAGAGGAAGGAAGGATGAAGGGAAAGGAATGAAGGAAGAAAACGAAGGAAAGGAGAGAATAAGGAAGGATAAAGAGAAAAAGGAAAGTTAGAAGAAGAAAGAAAGAAGAAGGCTAAGGGAGCGTAAAAGGGAAGATGGAAGGAAAGAGAGAAGTGGAATGATGAGGAAAAGAAGGAAAGTGGAGAAGGATGAGAGGAAGGAAGGAGAAGGGAAAGGAATGAAGAAAGGAAGGAAGAGAAAGAATAATTAGAAAGCAAAAGATGAAGTAAATGAGGAAAATAAATAGACACTTCAATTTAGAGAGAAGGTCTCGAGAGAAAAAAAAAAGAAGGAAATGGAAGAATGGAGAAAGGAAGAGAGGAATGATATTAATATTAATTAAAGGAAAAGTCGAGAAGTTGAAGCACTGATGAGAGAAAGAAGGAAATGGAGAAAGGGGATGCAGGGGGGAAGGTGAAGAAAAAAGAAGGAAGGGAAAAGGGAAGGGAAGAAGAAACAAAAGTGAGGCGAGAGTAAGGAAGTGGTGATTAAGGGAACTTAGAAGAAGATAAAAGAGGAAAAAAGAAAGAAGGAAGGATGAAGCTGAGGATAGGAGAAAGAGGAGAGGAATGTATTTGATATTAAGGTTTAATTAAAAAAGGGAAAGGAAACTGTGACTCCAAAGTCGGTCACGCGGACTTCTCCCATCCTGTACATTGACGTGGGGCTCATCTGGATCTCTTCTTCTCATGCCCACCTCCTCCTCCTCCTCCTCCTCCTCGCTCAGCTGGCCAAAGGGCTGCTGGGGCCAGAGGGAGAGGCAAGGCTACCATTGGATGCTCTGGCAACCCATGGCCGGGCTGCGATTGACGGAGAGAGCGCAAGGGGTGGGCAGCGGAGGAGAGCTCCGTGCCTGCACCCCTCCCCTCCTCGACCGACCCGCTGGTGCAGCTCCGCGGAGGAGGAGCAGGAGGCCCAGATCCTGCTCTCTCCCAGCCATGGAGGCACCGCGGAACGGCACAAGAGGGGAGACTTAACGGGCACCCCCCCTCTGCAACCTCCCCCACACCAGAGGAGACGAAGGAAGGGGCTGGATTTCTAAGCCACATCATGCTGCTCTTTCTCGCCAGGTCACGCTAGCCTGCCCACCAAGACGGGGGTCCAAGACGGAGGGTAAGTGGACAGCCCTCTTAGAGCTGCCTTGGCTGTGCCAAGGCGGAGGGCATTTTTCTGGCAAGCCATTGGGCCACTCTTTCCCTCGTACCCAAGTTTCTGGCGTTTCTCTTTCCTACAATCTACTTTGCATTTCTCTCTCTCTCCTTGTGTGTCCTCTCTGTCTCTGTCTCTCTTTCTCTCGGTCTCTCTCTCTCTCTTCTGTCTCTCTGTGTGTCCTTCTGTCTCTGTCCTCTGTCTCTCTCTCTCTCTTTCTGTCTCGTGTGTCTCTCTCTCTGTCTCTGTCTCTCTCTCTGTCTGTCTCTCTGTCCTTCTGTCTCTGTCTCTCCTTTCTCTCTTTCTCTCTCTTGACTCTGTCTCTCTCTGTCTCGTCTCTCTCTCTGTCTCTCTCTCTTCTTTCTTTCTGTCTCTGTTCCTCTCTTTCCTCTCTGTCTCTCTCTGTCTCTCTGGTCTCTCTGTCTCTCTGTCTCGGTCTCTCTCTTTCTGGACTCTTTCTGACTCCTCTCTTTCTCTCTTTGACTCTGTCTCTCTCTCTTTCTGTCTCTGGTCCTCTCTCTCTGTCTCTCTCTTTTTCTCTCTCTTTCTGTCCTCCTCTTGTGTTTCTCTTTGTCTCTCTCTTTCTGTCTTCTGTCTCTGTCGTCTCGTCATTTCTGTCCTGGTCTCTCTGTCTCTCTGTCTCTGTCTCTCTTTCTGAATCTCCTTTCTACTCTCTTTCTGGGGACCCTGTGACTCCTGACTCTCTTTCTGGTCTCTCTCTTCTGTGACTCTGCTGTGTCCTCCTCTTTTCCTGTCTCTCTGTGTCTCTGTGTCCTCTCCTTTCTGTCTCTTTCTCTGTCTCTCCCTGTTGTCTCCTCTTTCTCTCTGACTCTCTTTTCTGTCGGTGGTGCTCATCACTTTCTGTCCTCTCCTCTCTCTCTCATTCTTCTTCTGTCCTCTCTCCTTCCACTTCCCCTTCAACCTCCACTTTTTAAACTGGGGGAAATGTCGAATTTTCCATGCTAGCCCATACCCTTCGAATAATCCCTCGTTGGTTTTTGTAGAATCAAAAGCTAATTCTAGGCATAGGCCCCGTACATAATGCCAGGTTTGCAGAAGGGAGCAAGGTCACTGGGCACGGTTCATGGAGTGTCCCAAATGCCAGGCAGACACAAGAGAACTTTCTGAGGTCAGCGTAAACTGCCTGGGCTTGAAGAGGGAACGATTTATATATAACCACCCTGGGGTGTAAGTAAATTCCATCTTGGAATTGGGTGGGAACAAACGAAAGGACTAAAGTTTGCATCCATCCACCATTTACCATTATATCATACATTATTCATTATACCATACATTATACATTACATTATATATTATACATTATACCATACATTATACCATTATACCACAAATTTACCCTACTAAAATTACCATTTAGGCAAGAAAAACCAAAATGCCACAGGTACAGTATATGTGGTACCTCACTCAATAGTAGTAACTGTGAGAGGGATCTCGGAGTCCTAGTGGACAACCATGTAAATCAGAGCCAGTTGTGTGCAGCAGCTGCCAAAAAAGGCAACATGGTTGTAGGCTGCATAAACAGAGGGAGAGAATCAAGATCACATGAAGAGTTAATAGCACTTTATAAGGCTATTAGTTGGAATCCTGTGCCCAGTTTTGGTCGCCACTATGTAAAAAAAAGAGGTTGAGACTCTAGAAAGAGTGCAGAGAAGAGCAACCAAGAGGATTAGGAGGCTAAAACATATAAAGAATGGTTGCTGGAACTGGGTATGTCTAGTCTGATGAAAAGAAGGTCTAGGTGTGACATGATAGCAGTCTTCCAATGTCTCAGAGGCTGCCCCAAAGAAGAGGGAGTCAAGCTATGCTCCAAAGCACCAGAAGGCAGGACAAGAAACAATGGATGGAAACTAACCAAGGAGAGAAGCAACCTAGAACTAAGGAGGAATTTCCTGACAGTGAGAACAATTAATCAGTGGAACAATTTGCCTCCAGAAGTTGTGAATTATTAGATGTAAACATAAAAACCAGTGTTTCTCAACCCTGGCCACTTTAAGACCGGTGAACTTCAACTTCCAAAATTCCCCAGGCAGCATAGAATTAAAGTTAAAGTCCACCCATCTTAAAATGGCCAAGGTTGAGAAACATTGATATTATATAAACCCTATATATTCCTCCACCTTCTCAGTTCTCTTACACAATATGTGATTTTGAGGCAATGATATTTATATAACATGCTTACTAGATATTTTAACCATTCTGTTGTGTAAAGTGACTTAGAGTCTTAAGCATGAAGGGTTTATTTCTATAAGGACATTTTTGCTGTCAAAGATGTAAATTTCTTAAATAATGAATAACTGCTTCTGCTTCCTGCTTGAGCAGAGGGCTGGACTAGAAAGCCTCTCAGGTCCCTAATCAGCTTATTCTCTTCTGTTCTCTTCTGTTCTCTTCTCTTCTCTTCTCTTCTCTTCTCTTCTCTGCTCTGCTCTGCTCTGCTCTGCTCCTATTCTACTCTACTCTACTCTACTCTACTCTACTCTACTCTACTCTACTACTCCTACTCTACTCTACTCTACTCTACTCTACTCTACTCTACTCTACTCTACTCTACTCTACTCTTCTCTACTCTACTCTACTCCTGCTCTACTTTAATCTACTCTACTATTCTGTTCTATTCTGTTTTACTCTACTCTACTATTCTGTTCTGTTCTACTCTACTTTACACTATTCTAATCTATTCCTATTCCTATTATTATTACTCCACTCCACTCCTTACTGGGATGATGAGACGGTTCAGTGGTGCAAACTATGGTTTAGCATGTTGCAAACAAACGTAACCACCAATTGTATAATCCAGGTTGAACTCAAGTTTGAAACCTTCCATTAATAAACATCATCCTGTGTGGTATAGACAGAGCTAGCGGTTAATGCTAACAAATCTAACAAATAATGTTAATAGCTAATCGCATTTTCAGACATTTAAGCACTCATGTTAGAACCCATGTTTGCGAGGCTTTACTTAAAGTCTGAAATTCAGGATCTTCGAGCTTAACGACTAGATTTCCCTTGCTAAGTGAGGTATTGGTTAAGTGGGCTTTTTCTCCGTTTTTAAACGACCTTGGGTGCCACGATTGTTAGTGACTGTTTGCAGTTGTGGAAGTTCGTCAGGCGGTGTTTAGTGAATTCTGGCTTCCACCCCCATTGACCTTTCGCGCTGTCCCCTAAGGATCCAAAAAGGGTCACGTGACACCGCACTGTCATACGTATGAACCAGTTGCCAAACACTTGAATTTTTGATCCCATGAGTGTGGGGGATTCTACACAGTTGTTAACTGACGCCGAAGGCTCCTCTAATCACTTTTTTCAAGTTGGCATTGCAACTTCTTAAACGGCACTATAACGGACATCGTAAGTTGAGGACACTTGTAATCCCCTATTTTTTGACTCTTGCCTTTTATCCTACGATATCCCCCCTTCCATGAACAAACAGATATTCATTATCTTCACGGAGTTCACTAAAACAGGAAATATAACTCCAATTCCACCTGGCTTTGTAGACAAAATGAGAAAAAGATAGAAATGTCCATACGGTTTTTTGAAATGCAATTCATACCTGCAATCCCCATTCTTTTCGCTTTATTAACCTAAGATGCAGCCGAGATAAAAGATTTGGGAAGGCAAGGGAAAAAAACCAGGAAACTTACATTATACATTAACATACATTATACAATTATACCATACATATACCATAATTGTACCTACTAATGACCTTTAGTGCAAGAAAAACCAAAATGCCACAGGCGTACAGGTTATATATGTGGGGTACCTCCTCAATATAGTAACTATTAGAGGTTGTGCCTAGTGGAGCACCATTTTAAACTGAGCCATCCGTGTGCATGCCGCTGCCAACAAGCAGTGCAGTTCTAGCTGCATAAAAAATAGGGACAACATCAAAATCACGAATGACGTTGTTAAGAGTACCCTTTATAATGTAAGGCC